>OY740765.1:56291685-56606685 GCA_963513935.1 Aphrophora alni | reverse complement strand
ACACAGGCATTCATGGTAATGAATGTGCGTATGAACTGGCCAAGAAGGGTGTAAAAATGCCCTTTCTGAGTCCAGAGCCAGCCTATGGCACGTCTAAATCTTTGGCCAACAATACTATAAGTAAATGGTAAAGGACCGGCATTGTAAGCTGTCAGGATTACTCTGGACAAAGACTTGCTAAAGAGCTTATCGGGGTACTTTTCATAACTAACTAAGTCGTTACTAAGGCTGAATAGAGGCCAATTAAAACTAGTTATGGCGTTAGTTACTGGACACGGCCACTTCCGGAAATATTTGCTAACACTAGGGATCATCAATAGTGATCCGTTTGTAGGCTACGGAAACAAACGGTCTTTTGAAACTGGTAAGCATAACATCTTGGAATCCGAGGGTTTGATGATAAAAGAAGAAGCATATTTGGGTATCTGTCTTTTATCTGATCACCTTTGTACTTAGTCTTAACTTAGACTGTTCTGGCCTAGTTTTAGTTCTTTTTCATTATAGATTTAGTTTTAGTTTACAACTGGCCCAGCTACTAGGATATGTTGGTGTTTTTCTCTTTTATGTTCTAGTTTTTCACTGGATAACGAATTGATTTATAATCTCTTGTATTAATACATACACAAATGATGACAAATGTCCGATTAAACAATAATAATAATAATATGAACAATTCACCGTTATCAAATAACTTTAAAACCAGTTTTGATTAATATAATAATAATAATAATAAAATAACGGTTGCATTATAAATTTTAAAACTACAATCTTAATGCTATGAATAATATAATAATGAAGATTTGTTATCAATTTGAAAAATTAAAACAAAATACAACAATAAAAATATATTTACATTAACACAATGTTTTTTTTAAATTTTTCATAACTTTTACAAATTTAATGTTAATCCTTAGGATCAATGATCCTAATTAGGATTTACCATCATTTTTATAATTTAAGAAAAGAAAGAAAAATGAGGAGAAAAAAATACTGACTTTACCTTCCAATAATAAAAGAGTTAGTATTTCACGGCGTAAATATCACAAGTGTACAATCGAAATAATAACAAAAGACATTTTCAGACGAAAAAATACATTATCTACAATGTCAACACCATAACACCACAATGTCCAACAATAACAACACATAATAAATCTAAGTAGGTAATTATGTATAATTACTCCTGTTTCCCGCGCGTACACACAAATACGTCATTTGTATAGTAAACCACATTATTGACATTTCCCGGAGAATAACTTCTATGAAATTAGGTAACGCTTTAATTAACCAAGCTAGAGTGTTTACGGTTTACCTTCACGAAAATCAAAATTGGTAAAAATATAACCTCAATAATTGAAAAATATTTTTTTCTTAGTAATTTTTTTTTTAAATCAAAATACTGGCTGAAAATTAGACTAATCAAAGCAATTGGTGGTCGGTTTTACATAAAAAATTACAAATTAGGATAGTTCAAATGCGTATCTTTAAAACTATGCGGCGCCAATGAGGCTGCGTGTGGTCATTGTTATAAAATCACGATAATTCTTAGACCGAAAAACTAAACTGAAGCAAAAACTAATTTAATATAATAATAATTACATACTTCCGTTATCACTCCACACATTTATACTTAAATGAGTTATCGAAATATCATTTGCCTACCCTTCTATTACCGGAGTCACCTAGTTCCTAATATATTATAAATACTGTGCATATCATTACTTTCTTTTCTTAATGTCGTTTATGCTTTAAGGAATATCGATTAACTCGTATGAGAGTCTCCGCTCTGGTAGGTATCGAAACTGTACATTATCTGAAGAACTCTCGTTGCCAGATCTCACAAGTATGACAATATAACATTTTCTTGACAGGTCAAGTTTCCAAATTACATTTTTTATAATAATTTCGCTATTCGACTTATAGAGAGATGGGATTGATACCATTACGTGCAGGATTATAATTTTATTTAATTTAGTCATAACTTTTTTCTTGTTGTTTAAAGGCGAAAAACTTATCGGTCATCATCGCTTGATAAATAAAAGGAATAAAAGAACATAAAATAAAGATAATTAGCTCTCGAATACTCAGGACTGAAAGAGAACAAGAAAGACCTAATAAGAAAAGTGTAAAAGTTAGGGATTCATTTCAAGACTATGTTTGTTCGTCGATATAAAATTAAAATATTGTCTTTAAAATTTGTTTTAAAGTTAACAGTTTTCGAGATATTTGACGTTGAAAATTCGAAATGGCCGCCATTTTGAAATTTTGTAAATAAAGACTTTGCGTTTGGTACATTTATAAAACATAACATAAAAAATACTTATAGGCTACTAAGTCTGAACTCAATACCTTATTTAATTCTGATATTTACTTCTGAAGTTATAGGCTAATGCTTCTTTTCTAAAACAATAAAGACGGATAATGAAGCTGAATTCGACTACTGTATAATGGTATTTATCGCTTTTTGTTCGTTTTGATCTATATAATCCGAAAATTAGTGGGGAGTCCACCTTTTCGGTACACCCTGTATATTTTCGAAATGTCATTTATTAATTGTATACATAAATTATAGCAAATGCACGAAATAAATTACAACAGCAATATGAACAATCCATGATTATTGTATAACTTTATACCCATAGTGATGGTAGTTAAGACATTTTACATTATAACTGTCAACTTTCGACATAATATAGAAGATAACCAGATGTGTCCGTGACCTTGACCAGTTAACAGATTCGATTGGTTTGTACAGTATTGAAAAAGGAAATGAATTATTAACAAAATCTATTATTATATTTTTTTGTCGTTTAAAGGCGAAACACGTTTCTGTCATCATCGCCTTATAAAAAAAGAACATAAAATAAAGACCTCAAGCCCTTGAATACTCTAATAACGACAGGGTCGGAAAACAACAAGAGTTAGATAAGATAGAACAGATGAAAGTGAGAGATATTACCCACGGAGTGTAGATCCAGCAAGGTCCTCGGGATTGCCAAGCCCGTACTCACTATAGTGAGGGAGTGTGTTACGCACACTATATCAAATTTAATGTTTCTATTATTTTAATTGTTGTGGCCGCTATATACTTTACAACAACAAAGGACGGACAGCGTGTCGAAAATCACTTTATCATTTTCCTGAGGTCATGTAAAGATAAGTAGAAATACCCTGTACTTCGTATACTGGGTAAGTATAAATGGTCGTAAAGTTTCTAAATTGCGGCTGTTTTAATAGTTTGTTCCATATTTCCTTTTGGCCTAGATCCTATATGATCGTATATATCTCATTTTATTCATCCGGAGTAACACATATATTAAAGAAATAAACAAGGTAGCAAACGAGGCATAAAAAGGAAATAAAATCCTGGTTATTTCATACTGAGTTCAAGTCAGCAAACAGGTACTTTCTAGGATAAATACACTCTCCGAAGACATTTAAAAAAGAAAGAATCCGAGATAGACTTAAAACTAGAACATCTTTATCTCTCTCTCTAAAAAGAAAGAGAGGGGAGTTTGTGGAAAGAATGCGTCAATAAGGACATTATGGAGGAAGCTTACTTGGTAAAGAGGAAGTACGTCACGCCAACATGGCGGCGTTGTCTTTGTCAATCAGCAACAATTAGTATTGACCGCTGTAAGACCTTCAAGAGTATGTGCCTTGTACCGCCTATACTTACAAGTTGAGAGACATACAAAGCCTATACAACACATCCATAACCTAGCGATGGCAAGCAATTTTTTTGATATTTTTGTATGTCCGATTTTGACCTTCTAATATGCAGATCAAAACAACAACAAAATATTCCCTAGATCAAAATAAATTCCAGACATTTTTTTTTATAAACTGTTCCCATTTTGAAATTTTATTACCTTTTTTCAATTGCATTCAAACACATTTTACACGGTAAGTTTGATTGAAATTACGACTGCTGCAGCTGATGATTATTTAAATTTTGTTTGAGGTTATGTTTTCAATAATTTTAATTTTATGATAACTCTCTTATTTTTATTGTAAAAAACAAGTTTGAAAAACTTTTTATTATATGGAGATAACCAGTTGATTATAGAGTAAAATATGTCCTACATAAAAAGATATTACGGAAAACCTGTTTAAAACGGCAGATTTGTGTAAAATAAATAAATAAATAAAATAAAATTACACAATAAATTTGACTAAAATTAGGACTACTGGAGATGATGATTGTTCCTAAAATTTTTGTGGTTATGTTTCGATAACTTTAATTTTATGATAATTTTTTTTTATTGTAGAAAACGCTTTTGAGCATCATTGTATTTTAATATATTCGCTTCGCTCGTTAAGTTTTGACACACCAGGGGTGGGGGTGGGGAGTGACATTGGATGAAATTTGTACATCAAAACTTAATAATTTCTACACATTATTTAATTTTTTAACACACTTATAGGACATTTAGAATCATTAAATTTGACAGGCATATTGGTATATCCAACTGCCATAAGCTTTCCAAATTAGTTGATTCTAGCTTACCCTATAAGTCTGTCAAAAAATTACATAATTTATGAATAATTCACAAAATTTACTTAAAATGAAAACTCTAGGAATATCTAAGGTATAACCGATTATGATACGAAAAAGTTATAGAAACACACTTGTAGATCTCGCCAAATCCGTTACTGCTGGTGCAATTAGTTTTTTGATTCATCTTACCGTTTATGCATAATAAACCTCCAAAAAAGATCTACACCGACTTTAAAGTTGCGTCCGCCATATTGAATTTTTTGGGTTTAAAAATTTAAATGTTAACGTTTTCGAATATTCCCGTCGGTTACAGTTAAAAGTTATAAGTCAGTCAAATTTGATGTTTCTGGCTCATGTGAAAGTTACGCGGTTAGAACGTCTATAGATGAGTACCACAAGGGGTTGTATATTGGATGCAGATCACCAGTTGTATAGGCTCAAATTATTCCTAGATAATAAGAAATTACAAAAAAACTGTTTAAAACGGAAGCCATTTTGAAATTTTCATCATTTTTTTACTCATATTCAACGTTATGTAGACTATGCTAAATTTGAGTAAAATTCCGATTACTGAAACTGCTTTTTTTCTTTTCTTCAAATTGAGGTTATATTTAATAATTTTGATTTCATGAGAACTTTCTCATTTTGTATCGTAGAAAACACGTTTGAGCAATAATGGATAAAGACTTTAAAGTTGCACAAAATCAGCTGTTGGGACGTGGAGATTCCAGAAAAAATTGGTTTTTTTTTTATTTAAAAATTTATCTAATGGTTCATAAAACCGTGCCTACATACCACAAAATGAAATACATCTTATGCACAGAATTATTGAACATTTTATGACCTTCGGTGTCGTTTCTCTGAGGGTCATCGTATTTCCTACAATGTCTATTATAATATAGTTTAATATGATGACTGAGAAATACCCTCAGGAGTTCACTTTAATGAGTATGGGCTTGTCAATCACGAAGGTACCTAGCTGGATCTACACATTCAATCATGTCTTCTTGGGTTAGAGCTCAATCTTTCATAGTTTCTATCAGGTCTGACCCACTCTTGTTTTTCTCGAAGCTAACGCTATTAGAGTATTCGAAGGCTTTCTTTCTTTTTTATGTTATTTTCTTTTTTTTCGAAGGGGATGACCGTGAGGTTTTTCACCTTTAAAAATGAATAAAAAATTAGCTTTGCGAGTAATTCGTATTGGTAGGTAAGATCAAGGATGGACTGGAAACATAATTCCGACTGGGCATTTGAGTGTACGCTTCAGGAATAATTTTTATAAACAAAAATCTTGACAGTTGTTAATAAAAGGAGCACGATTATAATTAGATATGAATTACACTTCTTCATGGCACAAGCAAAGCAAGTATATTGTAAAGATATAAGGGTGTATTACATTAGGTCAAAAAATAACAAGAGTTGGTCAAGAAAGACCTTCATTTCAAGAAACACCCTTCGCTCATCATCGTCTGATAGGAATAAAAAACATGAAGTTCCCTCGCTCTATGGTACTCTAATAGCGTCAGGGTGAGAAAAGAACAAGAGTTGGTCGAGAAAGACCTTATAGGAAAGTTTACAGATTTTTGTAATTTTATCGTGCGCTCGTGCTTGTGTGTGTCCGTGTGCGTATGCGTGCGCGTGTGCGTGCGTGTGTGTGTGTGTGTATGCTTGTGCGTTTGTGTATTATATTACTACATCTTTTCATTTCAATAATAAGTTGGAAGCATATAGTCAGCTGTCTGTGTCTGTCAATATCATCGGGTACTGTTCACCATTCTTATTATATTAAAAGAATGTTTCTAAGAAAAAGATTAACTACTATCGGAGAAAAGGTGTTATTTGTTACAAAACTCAAGGTCTACAAGTGGAAGCTAGTGAAAATCCGAACAATAACAAAAACCGGATTCAGACGCGTGTTCACAGCACTAGTCGTTTGATAGTAGAGCCGGCTTATCACAAGGAATTTGAGCAAGGTTATGTGTAGTTTACAGTTCTGACACGTTTTGATACGTTTTCGGTAGACCTAATCGAGTGCTAAATCGTTATGGTTTTCATTGCTTATTGTTCTGTTAATATTACACTTATTGTTGTGATACAGTTTGAAAACAAACATGCTAGATCTCCACTTTAACGTAGAACAAACATTGTCGAACAAAATGTGGCAATCATTTTATCGTACAAACGAGATAGATTTTGTTCGTAAAAATATGTGTTTATTTTGACTTACAAGCATATGAGGTCCTAACAATGATTTCGTAATAACAAAGTGCTGTAATCACGAGCTATTATTTTGATGGAATTTCTTCGTTTTCCCTATTTACGCCACAATGCACACATTCACCTTCTGTTGACTCCTGCTGTCTGCTATACTACATCCTTCCATGTGGTCCTCGGTCTTCCTACAGGACGACTCATGAGCTGTTTTGCCTCCATAAATTGGGATATCTTCTAACCTTCTCCATAAGTATAACATGCCCAAACTAAGATAATTGCCGGTCCTCTTTTTTCCTAATTGGTTAGTTGGTATAACCCAATTTTGCATCATCTTATATCTCATCCTGTCACACCGCGTTTTTTATTTTTTTAAAATTTTCATTTATTTTTCTATCCATGAGAATATGGATGCTCTGAACTCTGCTGATGTTATTCTTCTTGGCTACCAAACTCACGCTTCAGTACAAAAGAATCAGATCTACGACCACTTGGTACACTTTCCCTTAATATACAAGGACCTAGGGTGTAGGTGGCTTTCTGTGCACTCTCTGGCCATTTCTCCTTGTATTTTCCCAGATTGATACACTGTTCTTCCGGGGAACAGATTGATACGTTTCTACCAATGTTAGCTGCTGTGTCCCACATTTGATCTGCTGTACCTGATATTTCGTTCTTGCCACCTCATAACTTGGCACTTTTTGTGAATGATGACATTTGGAATGTGGGCAAATTTTTGTCAGATCTGGTGGTATCCTTATTTGTTTTTTTTTTTTTTTTGTTCATTTTGTGACGACTAAATTTGGAATGTGGGTGAATTTCAGCTAAATCTGCTGGTGTACTTTTTGTTTTGATTTTACTCTTTTTTTTTTGACTGCCTAATTTGAATATGAGCCAATTTTAGTTAGATTTGTGTACTTCTTTCATTTAATTTCCTCTTTTTGTCTCTGACTAAATGTATAATGTTGACATATTTTGTGACTGACTAATTTTGTAATGCGGGCAAATTTTAGTTAGATATGTGTACTTTTTTGTTTTGATTTTGCACTTTTTGTGACTGACAATGTTTGCAATGTGGGGAGATTTTAGTTAACCCTGTGTACGTTTTTGTTTTGATTTTGGTCTTTTTGTGACTGACTAAATTTTTTAAGTGATTTTTCGAGATTTCCGGCCCTTATTCACTATAATAAGCCCCTGTAGGTTGTGTCAATGAGGGAGAAGAAGAAAAAATTATCGTTTTAATATATGATAGTTCCGGACATTTTACTTTCGAATGTCTGTCTCTTTAAAGTTTTCTACCGATAATTTAAAAAACGGGTGGGCTGATAGAGTTAAAATGTTCAATTTCTTTGCGAGGAGAAATTAGATTATCAAAAATGGGTATAGTGAAAAATGATTGTCATTTATTCAATAACGATTTCAAATTTTGCAATTTGTTTTGTTTTTTTCCTCCGGTTGTTTACAGAAGAGAAAGCCCTCGGTCATCATCACCTTATAAAAAAAGAAGTTGAAAATAAAGAACCCTAAACCTCAAATACTCTAATAGGGCCGGGGTCGGAAAGGAATAAGATTGGTCAAGAGAGACCTGATATTGAAAGATGAAGGAGAGGAATCTAACCCAGAACTACATAAACAAAGTTGTAAATACAGGTGGAATCCCTCGAGATTGTCAAGCCCGTGTTAGCTATAGTAAGCCCCCGAGGGTAATTTGGTGTGGGGTAGGTGTACCACGGAATGATTTTTAATTCATACAAAATCGTTTATGGTGAGTGTAAAATAAAGGTTTACCCTGATTGTTAAACAAATTGTGACACACTTTGGCTGTATATTTTAAATGTAAAATAAATTAAAGTTATAGATAAGAAAGCGTGGGGTTTACTATTTACTATTTATATCTAGTTAAACATTAAAGGAAAAGAATACTTCCTCCTCTTAATTTTATCAGCTTATTGCGATTGGTAGTAAAGAGCATTTTCATGCATTTTTTATTAGAATGGTAAAGGCTAGAAGTAGTGATGTGGCAATGAAATACAATTTGACCTCTAGAGATCTATTGTGTTCCCCTACTTCTCCTTTTTGGAATGTGAAATTTGGAATGTGGTTAAATTTTATTCAGATATGCTCACGTACTTTGTTGTTTTAATTTTGATCTTTTAGTAACTGATGAGATTTGAACGTGGGGAAATTTTAGTCACTTCTAATATAGTACATTTTTGTTTTGTTTTTGTTCTTTCTGTGACTGATGAAATTTCCAATATGGGGAAATTTCAGTTAGCTCTGCTGGTGTATTTTGATTCCTTTTGCTCTTTTTTTTTACCGATGAAATTTGGAATGAAGGTCAATTTAATCAGATATGCTTTTGTACTTTTGTGTTTTAGTTTTTCTCTTTTTGTAACTGATAAAATTTGAACGTAAGGAAATTTTAGTCAGATGTACTGATTTACATTTTTGTTTTCTTTTTGCTCTTTTTGTGGCTAATGAAATTTGGATGTGAACAAATTTTAACAAATCTCCTGGTGTACTTTTTTGTTTTGTTTTTCCTCTTTTTCTGACTGATGAAATTTGGAATATAGGGAATTATTAGTTAGATCTGCTGGTGTACTTTTTGTTTTGCTTTTGCTGTTATTGTTACAAATGAAATTTGGAATGTAGGTTTTCGTTAAAAAAATGATAATATTATGTCCATTAAAACGGGTTTTGTGAGAATATAAGAAGGGCTGCAGGATGATGCGGCAGAACGCAGTTCAGAGTCTGGTTGAGAGAGCACCTATTACAGTATTTAGTAGTCTTAAAACGAAATGGAGCCTACCACCCCGGAAACGACCCAGAGTATCAACGATAAGCTCACAGATGGAGAATATTCCGAGTAGTGGCAGGATAAAGAAGATAGAGACGGAGACGGGCAAGTGGATTACGGTAAATCGTAAGGGGAAGGTCTCTGGGAAAACGGACAGAAAAAGTATTTTAAAACAAATACCTTCAACTCCTGCTGAACAGGAAAGTAACGAAAGGCAGTCCAAGAGAAACAGCGCATAAAGAAAACAGAGCCAAAGCCACGACGGAAGGCATTGATTATTAAACCAGCGTCGGGAAAGAGATATGCAGAAGTTTTAGGGGCAATACGCCAGGAGGTATGCCCAGAAGACACTGGCACGGAGATAAAAGAGGTACGAAAAACATTTGTAGATGGAGTGTTGATTGAGCTGAATAGCAGTCATCTAGTGTTACAGAACGCAATCAAATCAGTTGTAGGTGAAGGCGGAGATATCTGATGCTTGGTTCCTAGAACGAAGCTGTAGTTTTTGGACCTCGGTGTTTGCACAACGAAAGATGAAGTAAAGGAGGCTATAAAACAATTCACTGGAGAGGAGGTGGAGAGTGAATTGAAGGTTACTATTTTCGGACCTAACAAGAGAGAGCAGTGCATGGCTTTGGTCGAGTTAGAAGAGACAGAGGGCCAAAACCTTTTGGATAAAGGCAGACTCAAATCGGCTGGGTGGTTGCTAGAATCAGATGTCGGGTGGAATTACTCCACTATTTTAGATATTTGCAATATGGACATAGAAAAAAGGAGTGTACAGGCTCGAATAGAAGCGAACTGTGTTGTTAATGCGGCAATAGGGAACATAAGGCAGCATAATGTAAAGAGGAACCTCGGTGTATCCTTTGCACGGCACGGGGATTATCTGGAGTATCGCTGAGCCATATTCCAGGAACAGGTTCATGCGAGGTTTTTTGGGAAGCGTTAGCGACTAAAAGAAGCAAACAGGGCAAACAATGAAGGTATTACAAGGAAACTTGAATAGGGGCAGGGCTACTGATACTTTAATAGATCAACTAGTGACAGAGACTGATACTCATATTGCTATTATTAGTGAGCAATATCGTAACAGAGATAAGCAGACCTGGTATGAGGATCACTCGGGTACGGCGGCAATTTGGATTGTGAATTCGCAAAAGGTTCCAGTGAGCGAGAGTGGTAATGGTAATAGATATGTATGGGTAATAAGCAACTACGTGACTTTTGTCAGCTGCTATCTTTCCCCGAATGAAGGCATCCGGATATTTCAGGAGAAGGTAAATCCAATAGAGTATAATGGAATTCCGCAATAGCCTGGTGAAGGCTGGGGATTTCAATGCCAGAGCTGGGGAGTGTGGAATGCAGAACACTGAGAGCAAGTGTAAACTCTTGTTAGAAATGGTGGCTAGGCTGGGACTTGTGATGCTAAATGAAGGGAACACGCCTACTTATTGTTGTGCAGGTTTTGGATTTTCCATTCCAGACGTAACGTTAGTGTCGGAATGGTTGGACCACGGAGCTGGGAACTGGCGAGTGCTACAAGACTATACCGGAAGTGACCGCAGTAATATTGTTTTTAATCGTCCCCACAAGGAAGAAACCTATAGGCAGATTGAATGTGGAGAAGATTGATAGCGAGATGTTGGAGGAGACTGTGAAGTTCGGGGCTTTTTGCAGTCAGAATGATTACCCAGAATATCCGAGTGCTGAGGCCGCGGATAACGTAGTTAAAGGTGTATCACGGATCATCCATCAGCCCTGGAAGATTGCCATGTCCCGTAAAAGAATACACATAAGTAGACAGCAGGCATATTGGTAGAATAATGATATAGCGGAGAGGAGACGGAAGTGCCTTAAGCTTAGAAGGAAAGGACTTTGTTTTGTTTCTGCTCTTTGTGTGAATGATGAAATTTAGAATTCAGATCTATTGGTTTCATTTTACTTTCGTTTTTTGTTGTTTTTACTGACTAAATTTGAATGTTGCCAAATTTTAGTCAGATCTTTGTACTTTCTGGTTTTGAATTTTGCTCGTTTTGTGATAGATGAAATTTAGAATGTTTGAAAATTTTAGTCAGATGTACTGGTACACATTTTTGTTTTGTTTTGCCCTTTTTGTGACTGATGAAATTAGGAATGTCGGACAATTTTAGTCACGTCTTTTGATGTAATTGTTTTGTTTTATTTTTCCAATTTAAACATATAATAAGTTTAATGTTTCGTTTTATCTATCATAAAAATTCGTTTTTTTCAAAATTTTGGTCAAATTATGTTAAAAGTTAGCCCCCATGGACTCAAAATGTATTGGTGATTGAAATTTTCTACCGGTTAAGTTGTTATCAATCAATGAAAATTACTAATGAACGTCTCTAAATATTTCTAAGCGATTTCTATTAAATGTTGTTGTAGTGTGAAAGTTTAATTCCCGCACTTATATCCCACAAGTAAAACCTAATTACTGGTTTAATTTGATATGTATACAGTTAATATGATTGAGTATAAGTATAATAGCCAAAACTTGTATAAATATTAAAAAATAAAGTGTTCTAACTAAAGAGTAAACTATGAAGGTAAATGAAAGAAGTTTAATACAAAAAATAATAACTCATGAAAATTGTTATGACCGAAAGGAACAGATAGAGTTCCTTGTGTACGCAAGGAAAATATTCTGTATGTAGATTACACAGAATAATAATGTCTAGGGAAACAAGTAATAGATAGAGTCTGGTGATACAATGAATAGACCATGTATGGGAATCATAAGGCAAAAATAAAGTTTGAAAGGACAGGTAATAGATAGGGCCAGGAGAAACAGAGAACAGACAGAGTAAGAGGAGCATAAGGCAAGAAAACAGTTAGAAAGCATAAATAAAAGATAGAATACATGGAATAGAGAGATTGGGAGCATAAGACAAGACCAGAGTTTGAAATCACATATATAGATAGAGCCTGGGATACAGGGAATAGAGAGAGCATGAGAAGTAAAAGGTAAGAATAGAGTTTGAAAAGCACAGGAAATAGTAGAGTCTGGTGATACAGGCAATAGACATAATACGGACAGCATAAGGTAAGAATAGAGTTTGAAAAGCACAGGAAAAAGATAGAGTCTGGTGGTACAGGGAATAGACATAGTACGGAGAGCATGAGGTAAGAATAGAGTTTGAAAAGCACAGGTAATAGATAGAGTTTGTTGATACAGGGAATAGACATAGTACGGAGAGCATAAGGAAAGAATAGAGTTTGAAAAGCACAGGTAATAGATAGAGTCTGGTGATACAGGGATTACACATAGTACGGAGAGCAGAAGGTAAGAATAGAGTTTGAAAAGCACAGGTAATAAATAGAGTCTGGTGATACATAGAATAGACATAGTACGGGCAGCATAAGGTAGGAATAGAGTTTAAAAAGCACAGATAATATGTAGAGTTTGGTGACACAGGGAATAGACATAGTACGGAGAGCATAAGGAAAGAATATAGTTGGGAAAGTCAGGTAATAGATAGAGTCTGGTGATACAGGGAATAGACATAGTATGGGGAGAGTGAGGCAAGAATAGAGTTTGAAAGTAGAGGTAATAGATAGACTTTGTTCATACAGGGAATGTATGGGGAGTATAAAGGAAGAATAGATTTTAAAAGCACAAGAAATGGATAAAGTTTTGTAATACAGAGAATAGACAGAGTATATGGAGCATAAGGAAAGAATAGAGTTTAAAAATAACAAGAGATACCTAGAGTCTGGTGATACAGATTCCAGCAGAATACACTGTATCTCCAGAATCTACCTATAGATAGAGTTTGGGGAACGCAGGAAACCAAGAAAGTTTTGAAAGCGCAGGGATTAAAGAAAGTTTTATGAGGGTAGAGTAGGCCTATAATAAAAGTTTGAGTAGCGCAGGACATTAATAGAGTACGGGAACTCCTGGGAATATAGAATGTTTGTAGAAAGTAGGGAATGCAGTAAATGTGGAGAGCCCAGGTAATAGAAAAGTTTGGAGGGGTGGAGAAAAGAAAGTCTGGGGGTGAAAGGAAGAGTGTCTTTGTCAGGGCACAGAGTATGAGTTGGGCAGGTAATAAAGAAAGTTTGGAGAACACAGGGAATAAACAGGGTTTTTGGAGCGTTGTCTCACAACGATGTATGTATGAGAAAGTGAAAAAAAACTATAATTGCAATTGTTGTGGTAGCATAGTAATAATTTGACTTGACACGCATATCCTGTAGGCCTATTATGTCAAGCTTTGACATAATACACAGGCTTTCGGGTAAACTAGAGAGTGTTTATTTCAACCCGGGAGCGAATTCCAAACATATTATTATGTTTAATTACGCCAGAACTTCTTTTCTTGCTATTTTATCTTCTCGTTTGTACTAATACAGTAGTTTGAATGCGTTTAGACAAAATTACGTTTTCGCAGAATAATTACTTATAGATAGAATGGAAAATTGTAAAGAGGACAGTTTTCGGGCCTTGTATGTACACTGACTTAAGTCATAACGAATTCACTTGTTTTAGGCCTAGAATTTGATATAAAGGTGTCTGAAAAATAGTTTTTTTAGCTTCCCATTATTTTCAGTACCTAAACTTTATGCCTGTTCAACAAAAATTGTATCAAAACAGTTAAATTTGGAATGTACTCTAGTGTACAAAATTTTTAGCCCACATGTAGGGAAAATGCTAAATCTATGTAGGTTTTAAATAAATATTCAAATATTTTGAGATATATTTTGTTTTAACGATTAGTGCATCAAAATATATGTCTTTATGTATAGAAAACATATATATATCACAAATTCAGTTATATTAAATTTGGCGACTGTCTGAATCAAAAACATATTTGCTTTCTCCTTCTATATGCCACACGGTTAGCCTTTAAAATGGGAAGACCAGAGAGATGAGTGAGGCTGGAGTATTTGGTCCAGGAATCAAGTTCTCTGATCTGAGGCCGTGGGCAAATACCCAAACGTCTTTCAGATAGCCAAGTATCCATCAAAGCACTAAGCTCTCCAATCATCAGCTCTAAGATAGTATAGGATGGCCTAGGGAAACTCAACAACCTAGGCAAAAACAATAATGTGACTATCCTCTGAGTTCCAGGACCCATAGGAGTATAAGTATGTGTTGTGATTATAACTTACACTTACCTACACACAGAGTAAGAGAGATGGACTACAAAATCCCCACCCTTCCACGAGCCCCCTTAACTCTCACACATATACTGACTATTAGTTGAAATTTTGATGAGATTTTCAATTTTGATTATTTTTCCATAATATACACATTTTCATGTAACATCTTAGCTACACAGTTTTGGTATAAAGTATTTAGAAACTGATGTACTTCCCATATTGGGTACATTTAGCTGTTTGGTTTCCACAACTTATTTTATCATTTATAGACTCTCTTAGTTTCTCACAATGTTTTTAGTAGCTTTATACCAGTTTATAAACTGTTTTCTGGTTTACACAACCTGTTTTATCGACTCAAGGTGAGCAGATTCAACAAAATTTCAACTATTTTTACAAAAGGATATAATCTTTTTTTAAGCAACATATAATATATATGAAAGTACACAATCTAAAACGTAACTTTTTCATGTAAATGGTTAGTTTAAGCACAAATATTGAATTTTATCAGTATCTGATGATGTCTTGTAGCCGAAACTTTTGTACTTTTCTCCAGGTACAAATTACATTATAACAACTATATGATGATGTCTTGTAGCCGAAACTATTTGTATTTTCGAACGTACAAATTACAATCTAAAAATTATCTGATGATGTTTGGGTAGCCAAAACTTTCTAAGCTCGTCTATTATTAGCTGAAATACCTATTTTCCATAGTTTATACTAAAGTGAATGTGGGACCCAAAATTTAATAAATACGTATTAAGAGAATGGGTTAATTTTAGGATTCTAATGACTCCCTATACGCCCAATCTTAGAATTTGTAACAATTTTGAGTGTTTAGTGTTTGTAAAACACTATAAGTCCAAACTTACAAACAGTTTCATATACTTGAGTACGAACTTTTACTCTGTCTCAAGTTTAATAAAAAAATACAGAGTTTGAAAATTTCTTGCCACAAGAGTGGTAAGAAATTTTCATAAGTCAATATGTCTTTTATATAGGTTCACATTTTTTTAAAAACCTTACAATTTTAAAGATTTTATATTCTTCTATGATTTTTCTAATATAATGTATAAACACTTCCATTGTTTGGGGTAAGTGATCAATTTATTTTTACGTCTCTCTATATTACTCACGTTCTTATATTGTTACATATGTTAATTTATTATTTTGTTAAAGTACTTTGTTTTGTATATATTGTTGTTGTTTTTATATTATGTACATAATATTTGTGTTGGTCCAAGTTTTAGTTATTGTAAATGTGTAACTATCTGTATGTATAAATTTTAATTGAGTGTATATATTTTTACCAATTCATTAAACTTTAATTCGTTAGGTTAGGTTATTGTGACTGAAAAAAAACACTGTTGTGTTGTCCCTCAAAAAAATACATAAGTAGCGTATGTTAAAAAGTCCCTCTGGAGCCCACTTATAGAATAGAAGAAGTCTTTATTTAAGGACGAAGTTAGGACCATAGAGTTAACCCACTTAACAACTTAACCTCACAAAACATCAATAATAAATTATTTTATACTATATTTAATACGAAAGAAAACAAACTTGAACACAATATAAACAAAACTAGAAACAAAAACATAAAATACAAAATAACATCAAAATACAATTCGAAGTAAAAACAACACCAAACATAAAAAACATAACATAAGATATCTCAATAAAATAAATCTTAATAAGAACTCTTTAAATTAAACAAGTTTTAGAAGTCAGTAATTGGCGTGGCACACCGAGGGACCTGAGAAAAAGGGGGAATATAAGTAAATTCCCACCCCCTAGCTTTTATCATTATCATGACTGGCCACCTCCAGCTATCCCTTTGCGAGGAGATAGGCTGATCAGTCACCTTTGCACGGGGGCTAGGCTGGTCAGTCACCTTTGCGCGGAGGCTAGGCTGGTCAGTCACCTTTGCACGGGGGCTAGGGGGTGAGAATTACCTTTATTTTCTACCTGTATACATGGGGTAGGAAATTACTGATTTCGCCAGACACTCAAAAGGGGTGGGAATTTACCTAAAGCCCTGGAGGTTGGATCTATTTTTCCATGTCTTTTCTTACTTTATTTTATAAGGCGATGATGACCAAGAGGTTTTTCGCCTTTAATTAATCAAAAAGGAATTTAAAAAAATATATATTAAGAGTTTTAATTATTTTGTAACTCACTAGCATTTACTACGTTATTAGTTTCAGTTTTTAACACAGGCTTAATCTACGTTATTGTTTCACGTTTTTAAGTTCTAGGTTTCATTACTTCATACTTATTGAAGTTGATAATATACAGAGTGTACCAAGAAAGGTGAATTAGTTATTCAGTTTCGGATTAGATACATTTAAAGGAACATAAAATCTCAAATAACATATATAGTCAATCCCGGTTCATTATCCGTCTATCCGCCATATAGTTTTCCTACAAAAAACATTATAACTCCAGAAGTAGATAGGACATTTTTTCTTAATTTTTATTGTAAGAGTTTCCATGAATGAAAATCATCATAATTCAAAATTTGTTAGGTGTAGGTTTAAAAGTAAAACATTTTGTTTATCGTTACTGAAGGAAAATATTTCGTCTCTTTTACATTTTTTTAATAGGCCCCTATACCAGTTTTTGAAATATTCGATGTTAAAAATTTTAAATGGCCGCCATTTTAAAATTAAGAAAATAAAGTCTTTATGTTTGGTAAACTTGATAAACGTAACATACAAAAATGCTTATACCTAGTCTGAATTCAATATCCTATTTATACAACGTCTATCTCTGCATATATTCAAAACTAAGAGCTGATTCATTATTTTATTACATCTAAAACATATATGTATATAACTAAAATTTTAGTTTTTTTCATTTTTTTCCTTTTTTTAATAAAATTAAGAAACAATATTTTACTATACTATGCTTGAATAATTTTTTGTTCTATTAAAGGATGGTACAGCTAGCTAATTTTTGGCTCACTCTCTAAAAATTAAATTTAAAAGTTAAATTTTTCTTTGGACGTTCCAATAATAATTTATACCTTTAATAAAATAGTAAATAACTATATACCTTAATTTAGATTGTCAAAATTAATAATTGTAAAAAAAAAATCTATTTTCTTGTAAGCAACGTCTAAAATTTAATTAAAAGATTATGTATGTAATTGTTGTGTTTTTCTTTTTTTTTTACAGTTGTAATTCTTTTGGTATTAGCTGTGTATCTGTTATTTAAAAGGTGGAGATACAAATACACGTAAGCTGGAAACCTTCTTACTTATTATAAAATAAATAAAGAAAACAAAGTAAATCACATTTGACGTGAAGTAAATCACCTTGAGTGCAACAACTATACAACAAATTAATAATGTCATTTTATTTTCATTTTGATTCCAAATAACTTTTGTAATAAACATTATTCCCAAAGGTTACAGTTTTTGATATTTTCACTTTTCTCGATTTACCGGGTGTCTAAAATCCTAAAGCGATGGTTATTCAGCTATATTTTACCTCCTTAATTCTTTGAATTTTAGTAAAAAGTTATTAAAACTCTTTTTTTTTTTTTTTTTGTTAAATTATTATTTGTCAAACTTTCAGATAAATATTAGTTATGATTTTTTCATTAAACGGTTTCTAAATTTGAATTAAATAATCAATAAATTAGGCTCTCATTACTTTTAACATGAAAACTAATAGTTTTTTATGACTTCTGGGTGTGTAGTTAATTAGCATGGAAGTACAGTATAATTATAGTTTTGGTCAATAACTCGGTTAACCTTAGACTTAGAGGAAAATTTTGTAAATGATTTTGTGGTGATTTAAATGTAGAAGATATATTTTTTTTTTTTCAATTTTTTGTAATGGTTTATGAGATATAAGACATAAAAAATTTTAAACTGCCCTCATTTTGAAAATATGCCAAATACAGACTTTGTGTTTGGTACACTGGTAAAGGGTTACGTACTAAATGCTTAAACCATATCTGAAGACTATATAATATATTTCCAATGTTAAAAATGTTTCTTTTTAAAAACAAAATTAAGACGTAAAACGAAGTGTTTTCTAACATGAAATTTTTGTCTTTAACAATGCAAAGAAAATGAGGGGGAAATATTGGTTATCATATACTGTATATAGGCCTACAGAGTGTTTACAAAAATTGTTTAAAAACTTCCGAACCTTATTCCTCTTCAAAATCAATGAAAAAGTTCATGTAAACATATTTCCAAAAGTACTTGGTTTTCTATCTAGCCGCCAAAAAGTCGTCTTTTTAATGATACATGCGAGGCATTTAAGTCATCTCACCGCAGTAGTTATTCGTTATAGCTCTGTTCATGTTCCAGATTTATCTATTGGCTTGGTTTTTTTAATTACCCGTGACCAGTTTTTTTAATATATTTAACACATTACTTTGGAATATAAACCTTCACGTTATACCAATGTTTAGACAAAATCACTAAGACTGATTTTGTGATATTCAAACTTTTGAAGAAGTCCCTAATTCACTTTAACTTTTTGACAGGTAACTTCTGATATGGAATTTTGTTGAAGATATTGCCGAATACTTTTCAATTACTTAATTATATTTATTATGCGTGTGTTATAAATATATTATTTTTTTTACGTCATTTATATTTTTATTAATTTCTTTCAGACAAATTACAATGTGTAAAAAAAAATGGTTTAAAGCTCTGCAGAGTGAGACACATTCTTTGGTTCAAATATTAGCCCTACTCATATTTAAGACACAGTTTATTCATATGACATTAACAGATCGATTAATAACAAAACAGATTACTAATAACACATTAACAAATAATTTATTAACAAATCAGATTACGTAAGAAATAACTGACGGATTATAATAAAATAGATTACAATACTATATTAACAAACAAATTAATAACAAAACACATTACGAATAAGACATTAACAGACAGATTATAATAAAATTGATTACAATACTATATTATCAGACAAATTAATAACTAAACACATTACGAATAAGACATTAACAGACGGATTATAATAAAATAAATTACTATACTATATTAACAAACAAATTAATAACTAAACACATTACGAATAAGACATTAACAGACAGATTATAATAAAATAGATTACAATACTATATTAACAGACAGATTAATAACAAAACAGAGTACTGTTAGGAATCAGTTTAATCTAAGACCTAATTTTGGGTTCAAATTAAATATTAATTTTATTAACATATTAAATATATTTAATATTAAATAATCGTGAGATATTTATTTAAGATAAAAGGATTAATGGTTAAATAAAAAATATATAGCAATCAATAGTTGAGTTTCTTTATAATTCTAAGAAATACATAACTGATATCTCATCCAATTTATTGTAAAATATATCAATTATTTCTAAGATAGAGCAAGCTGAATATTATTGTAATATATTCAAAAATTCAAATGAGTCTACTTTCTTTTATCTCTTATTAATTCATTTAAGAATACACTGACGGTTTGCTCATCTCTATTTCTTCAAGTACCAACTACCTTGTTTTTCACCGTAATGTTCCTAAAACTGATTCTAATGAATTCGTTGATAGTTCTGACCAATGCTCTTGGTCAGTCAATGAGCAGAGCCTCCGGCAATCACTGCTGGTGTCTTCAATTATGACTGACTCTCTTTTTAGGTCATGGTGGGTTTATATACCTTGCCAGGTTATTGAACCAGATATTTTGGCTAGAGTCAGCTATTGGGACATTTTTTGATATAATTTCACAAGAATAAGCTGCCTTCTGTGTCTTAAGACTAAGAATAAAAATTATATCTGATAGTTTTTATAACTTTACATAACACCTATTTCTAACAACACGTTCCCTCTGAAAGATGTTGTCCTCGACATTATGTTAAAGCTGAGGAATATCTCTAGGGGGTGTTCTTAGTTTTATTATTTATTTATTACATATATTTTTATCCTAAATAAATTATTGCAATGGTTAAAGTAAACCATTGTACTTTAACACTTTATTAGGCTCATGTGCCTAATAACAAATGTCCTAGGGATGTTGTATCATCACGTCTGACCATTTTGAGGTAGGGTGGCTGGTTCGAAAGTGTCTTCTTTAATATGGTTGTGAATGAATAATGTTGGAGTAGATAATGTCCAATTGTCACTGAGGATGTTGTAGACGTGGTGAAATTTAGGGCGGTCTTATGAAGAAAAAGGTTTTATTTCTAGGGATGTGAGGGTAGTCCAACAAGTAGGGCGTACGTGGTGTAATGGGTTTAATTACAAACATTACAAATTATGGGTGTAATGGATGTTTTGCTACCGCATGGGAATTGTTCTCCAATAAGAATGGTTTGGCCTTCTTTTTAAGGAACAGTGACATGGCGGGTGATCTACATTGTGCCTGGGATTCCCTGGGGTGAGGTTAGACTGTGGGATGTCTCATTGCATCTTAAATGGGTTTGAGATGTAGGGTTGATTATATTGAATAGGTCTCCTGTGATTTACTTTACCATGGCTTGTCCGTTGCTTGGAGTGCAGTGGAATGTGCATCTCTGGGTTTTGCTGTGTAGATCACCTCCATTGAGAAGTCGTGAGACGCACCCTTGAGATATCAATTCCGATATCAGCTGTCGTGATAGGAAACACATTCGTGTTCTGTGGGCGACAATCGTTTTGTTGTTCTCCGTTGATTGTTCTGAGTGATGTTCGTCCATGGTGATGATAGTTTTCTCTGGTGATAAGATAGAACTGTATGGTTCTTACGGTTTAATGGTATCTGTATGTATTCATAGAGTTTCCAGGACGACTTGTTGTCGATGGATACTTTTATGGTGGAAATTACAAATTGTGGAGTTATACTGCAGGAAGTAATGGGTAGGTAATAGTATTGGGCTAAATTTGTTTGGTATGGACAAGGTCTTTTTTTGTTAAGCGGGAGTTTAGGAGTTTGAGGTCGCTAAGTAAAAGGTTTGAGGGTATGGTCGTATGTGTAGATAAGTGTTTTCTCCAGTTAGTTCTTACGTTATCTAATATAGCAAATTAATCAATATGAAACTTTTGTTTTTTTTATCACATTACATAGGTAATAAAAGTTTCATACAATTATTCATTATTTAAACTAGTGGTTTTATCTATATTGTTTTGCAAGTTCTCCAAGGGTTCGCGTACTGTCTGCAATACAGTCATTGCTTTCCATACAAGTTTTTCTGCTGATTCTAAACTTTGTGAAGTCGTTGTGTGGGGGTTTGTGGTTTAATACAGTATTGACAGGATATATATAGGTTAGTGGAATTGATGCTTCATATACATATTTTGTCGGTAAAGGTTTGAAATATGCTCCTGTAGTCACTGTAACAGGAATGATGGATAGGTGTCCAGGAGTGGTGAGTATTGTTGCTGTACACATGTTGACTTTCTAGAACAAACATCGTTTAAAGAATACATTTTTGCTATTGACCTTAGTCGCCTGAAGCTGACCAAATGTCATGTGTAAACATTAGTCATTTATTCTGTAATACATGTAGACTATATTAAAATTGTACTTGAAATATTATTAATATTAAGTTTCCTATACCTTGTTTGAGTGTAGAGAAAAACAAATTGAAATGAAAACCCTTATTTTTAGCCATTACTATATCCTTATTGATTATAACTTATTACTATATTGTGTCTTCTATTATAAATAAAGTTGTTTAACTTAAGAGGGTTAAGCCATTATATTTTTTATCCGTGGCACATATATCATGTTAAAATTTTCTATTTCGTCGTTGAGGGGTGTGATTAGTTTGTTTATTGAGAGGGGGGGTACTTTATCAACACTAGATATCTTACACAAAATTACATTTCCGTGTGTCCTTCGTTATACAGTTCGAATTGTTCGTTTTGTGTCTTCGAAAAGTGGTGGTAAGTTTTTCTTACCTTATGAACTTTTTAACACTGTTAATAGGTCGTTTTAAAGCTTTTTGTATGCTACGTATTTGATCCAATCATTTTGATTTTCGTTGACGTATCAACTCAACATATTTATTAACGATTTTCAGCGATTTCAGTCACTTTCAGCGATTTTGCGGTCTGTAAATTTGTTGTGTTATCCTTAAATCTTTTTACAGTTGTTTTAAGGATCCTGCTACTAAATGTATTCCTCTGTCCATTTGTATGTTAGCTGGGATACCATACGTGGGTACTATGTCATTTATTAAGAATTTTGCTATAGATTGTGTGTCAACTTTTTCCTTTGTTTTTACTATAGCAATGTTTGTCGTGATATCTGTAGCTACCAGGATTTATGTTTTTTTTTTTATTGATTTAGATAGTTCTTGTGTGGAGGTTTTCATTGCTTGACATGTATGATATGATTTAATATATTTTAAAACGCCATCTGACATCTTGTTCCAGTAGTATTTTGATTAAATTTTGAAAGAGTTTTAGATATTCCCGCGTGTCCACCCACTGTCAAGGAATTGTCGTATCCTTGTAAAATGTTTTCCACTAATGATATTGGTAGAGTCAAAAGTTGTTGTTTGCCCGTTTGTAAATTTTTGTATTAGAGGACGTTGTCATTCAAGTTATGTAACCTCGAGGCTCAGAGTTGTATCTTGTCAGCATTCGTTGCGTTTACTATTGCTTGCCTCATATTAAATAGATATTCGTCTTTTAAATTAATTGTAAAGTTTCTATGTTCAATAACATAATGTTATTTATGTGAAATTTGAGATTTCTATCTGTCTGTTGTCTGGATATCGGCTCAGGCTGCCTGGAATTCTCATAATGGTGCCTGGCTTTTGTAAACATGAACCCTGCAGTTATAATGATTCTCCTCTAATTTGAATCATATTTGTTGTGTAGTTAGTTATTGCATTGTTTTTTTGTTAAAAAATCATTTCCTAATAAGATATCGCAGGTTAAGGTTTTGACTAAGTATACTGTTTGGATGTATGGCACACCCTTATTTGCTTCGATGCTGTGGCTCTTCCCATTACCATCATTGGAGTTGTGTTCACCGATGTTAAAATTATATTTTTCGACGTTAATGGTGCAGTGAAGTTATTAATTTGCCATTAAACTACAAGATGTTACACCCTGTGTCTAATAATATTTGTGTCTAAATGCTTCCGAGATAATCTGTCATATGTATTGGTAAACCTTCATTGTTGTTTTGTTAAATTTGTGTTTAGAAGTATAAGATTACCCTCGTGATTTTGTTTTGGCGATTGAGTTCGTAGTTGTGTTCTAGTGTAGATTTTATTTGTATTGAACATTTCCCTTAGTAATGCAATCAGTTCAAAGTTGTTGGCATAGATGTTTTGTTCCGATTGCATCACTTATTTTCGTTTGTTATAGTTTTGTCGATTGGACTGCATTTGTTTTTTAATGAAATTTATACGTTTTCGTTGCTCATAATGTTGCATGGCCTTCTATTAAATTTCTGGTGTAGTTTCATTGTTCGTGTTCTGTTCCTACAACATTTTTCAATATGCCCTAATTTGTTGCATATATCCAACATGTATGTCGTTTTGAATGGTAATTGTCTCGTTGTGTGTTATTTGGCTGTCTGTCAGTTTCCCTTTGTCCATTGTAATAACTGCGCTTTTGTATCCTATAATCGTTGTAAGAATGTTCCCTACGCGGCGATTTATTTCTTTGAGATTGTGCGCGTTCGTATCTATTTCCCCTATTCCTGTTGTCTTGTGTTTTGGTGTTGTAAGAATGTCTGTCGCCTGTATTTGTGGGTATTCTTAATTTGTCTAACAATGTCAATACTTTATTGATTTTTTGGTTCATTTCTATGACACGGCGGTCAGATATATTATTCGACAAATGGCATCCTAAACGTTCTCGCATTAAATAATTAGCTCTGTCATAAGCTTTAATATTTGTCTAATTTGTTTAGATTCATGTTGTAACAATGCTGT
Source organism: Aphrophora alni (assembly GCA_963513935.1). Classification (NCBI taxonomy): domain Eukaryota; kingdom Metazoa; phylum Arthropoda; class Insecta; order Hemiptera; family Aphrophoridae; genus Aphrophora; species Aphrophora alni. Next base: position 56,582,162 of record OY740765.1, on the reverse strand, counting down.
GTTTACCGTTTTAAGATATAAGGACATAGTTTTTGTTCCGACATGTTATTGTCCAAGCATGCGTATAAAAGTTCTATGTTCGTCCAATATTGAATAACTGATTCATTTGGTAATTGTACCCGGTTTTGTAGTTTCATTAATAACTTTTTTTTCTATGAAGGGGCAAAAAATGTGGTAAATGCGTCTTTTATTTCTCCCCAAGTTTAAGTTTTTGTGTTTTCTTTTAAAATTTTCGAAGTAAGTTAAGGCTATAATTTTTCAAGATACGTTGAAACGTATATGATTTTCTTTTCTTCAGTCCAACTATTCTCTAAGGATGCGCGTTCAAATCATGTAACGTGACTCAAAATGCCTAGTAAACTAATTTAATTTCAATAATTAAGTATACAATTTCTATAATTTGATAGTTTTTATAATTTTACCTAACAACTATTCTTAACAGTTATTCCTAAGAGTACTATTACAACATTAATAGATCATTAACAACTACATATAACCAGTGTTTATTTAATAACAAATAGATTACTAATACCCTACGACTTTAACAGAAAGATTAATAACAAAACAGATTACTATTACGACATTAATGGACAGGTTAATACCAAAACAGATTAATGTTACGACATTAACAGACAGATTATTAACAAAACAGATTACTATTATGACATTAACAGAAAGATTAATAACAAAACAGATTACTATTACGACATTAATAGACAGGTTAGGGGTCTATACCAAAACAGATTAATGTTACGACATTAACAGACAGATAAATAACAAAACAGATTACTATTACGACATTAACAGACAGATTAATAACAAAACAGATTACTATTACGACATTAACAGACAGATTAATAACAAAACATATTACTATTACGATATTAATAGACAGGTTAATACCAAAACAGATTAATGTTACGACATTAATAGACAAATTAATAACAAAACAGATTAATGTTACGACATTAACATAAAGAATAATAACAAAACAGATTAATGTTACGACATTAAAACCGGTTACAATTACGACATTAACAGACAGGTTAATATCAAAACAGATTAATGTTACGGTATTAACGGTCTGATTACTAATATAATGATAACATGTAGCCAATAGAAGATTACTAATACGACAGATAATAGATAGAATAATATCAAAAGAGATTACTAAAACGAAACACATACGTCAGTTTAGAATCACCACACTTAACATCTCAACTAGACGGCATTTCAACGACTAATTCATCATTTGTAATCAGCACATATAACACCTCAACAAGACGACGTTTCTTTTAAAGATTAATTGATATTCCTCATTTGCAATCAGCAGACATAAGCACTGAACGCAGCATAGAATGACTATGAAACGTCGGAATCTTGAGGTATTTTTTGTTGTACAAATTAGAATAATTCCTTATTATAATGATAATGAAAATTTATTTATTGGTTATACATAGTAATGAATGTAACTATCAGAACTTTTACAGCGAATTCGGTCTCGATATTTCAACCAGTTCCGTAAATGTTTTAATTTTTATAAAGCACAACCAGACAAAGGGATAATATTTTTTCAGCTATATTAAATTGCAAAATATTGTTTTTAATTTTTGGATTCAAAAATAAGGTCCCACCCAATTGTACCATGTATTAGTTATCACCAGGTCTATATGCAAGTGTGTGTGTGTGTGTGTGTAAATGCAAGATTGTTTTCCTTCAAATTTGGACAGTGATTGAAAGAAAAAGGACGTCGAATACGGCTAAAGCAAAGTATGTAGAGCGGTATTTGTTTTGTCTGGATGGCTGCAGAGAATGCAAGTGTTTTTTCCTGCCACTTGTTGCGATGTCTGGCGGTGTCTTTGATCTGTGATACTGTGCATTGCTCGCAGACGTATGACTTAACATAGAGTGGAAAAAAGACAGAAAAGGTGATAAGGCGAATAATCCGAAGAATCTAGTTTTCAGTTTTATACTTTGTTTACTTTGGAGACACATTTATTTATTTATTAAATCTGATAGAACATTGCAAATATTATTCATCTATAATAACAAATCAACCTTCTACAAACATTGCGTATATTTTCTCACACACCAGATAGAAAGGAATATTGACAGAAAATATATTTATATGATTGATCTAAATATTTCTCCATATTACTAAAGTGAGAGACAAAATTGTAATTTGGTTTCATTACTCCATTTTCCCTATCAAATGTCCCTCCGTGCAACTTTTTAAACAAAATTTTGTTACCTTACCTGCTCTCCTTGTGATATAAATTCATACTACCTAAATTTAAATCACATTTAACTATAATTAAATTTTTAATGGTGGCTGTCAGTATCAATTTTAAATTTTTTGTCCTTAACACAAAATAAAGACCCCTAGCCCTCGAATACTCTAATAATGACAGTGTTATTAGAACAGAAATTAATTGTGGAGCTGAATTTCTAAAATTCAATGTTATAGCCCATAAACGTTGGATTGTTTGTAAATTGCAAATTGCAAATTGTAAATTGTAATATTTAAATTTGTAAAATGTAAATTTGTAAATTGTTAATTTTTTTTATGTAAACTTAATTTTTGTTTTTTAATGACATAATATTTTTAGCTATTAACTGAATAAAAACTTTTAATAATAAATTTACAAATCAATTCGAAATTATACTAACCAATCACTTGTCTTAGAAAAACTTTATTAGTGATTAGCCTATTGTTGATACACTATTAACAGTTTTGAATAATAGATTTTGATTATACTAATTCATATTATTGACCAATCAAAAGATTTATAAAACTTTATTAGTGATTATACATTATCTTCAAGTAGTTAAATATGTGATTTGTAATTTTACATGAATTACTTTAACAAATTTATAATTTTAATTTTTTTATGAACAATTATAAACCCTTGCATTTTAAAAAGCAACAAAACAATGATCACTTATTATTTATGTGACTTAATTATTCCGTCATACACTTTACAGAAATATGTGTGTTTGCCAAACATATTAGAACCTTTAGACTTTATGTTTAAATGTATCAAATAAAATCTTGTATGTTATTGTATTCCTGTTGTTTAAAGACAGAAAACCTCTCGGTCATCATCACCTTATAAAAAAAAAGAAGAAAAAAGAGTAATAAATACCCCTAACCTTCCATACTGTTATAGCTATATGCTCAAAGGAACAAGAATTGGTCATGAAAGATCTGATAGGAAAGATGAAAGAGAGGGTTCTAACCCAATACTACATGAAAAAATGTGTAGATCCAGCTAGGATCCCTCGGAATCATTACGCCCCTAGTCACTTATTGAGCACTGTTTCGGTCTTATTTATATTTTTCTTTGTAGTATAAAGGCGAAAAACCTCTGGGTCATCTTCGCCTAATAAAAAAAGGAAGAAGAGAACTTAAAATAAAAACCTCTAGGACTCACATACTTAATATCGTCAGGGTCAGAAGACAAATGGTCAAGAGAGATCGGAGAGAAAAGAGATGGATCTAACACAAGACTACACACAAAATTTGTAGATCCAGATATTATCCCTTGGAACTCACTATAGGTGAGCCCTGCTTTTGAAAACATTAATATTCTGACTTTTTAATTGAAAAAGAAAAACTGATTCTTCTTACTAGACTTGACTCCTCTCCTCATTGCCGAGGAGCAGAAGTGTCTTCCGACAGTCAGAAATACACTTAGGTATACAAGGAATGTATAGTTTGTTCTGTTCGGAACTTTTCTATTTTAATGCGTTTTAAATATCGTAGTTAATATTGTCACCAACTTCTGTCCAAGATATCCGACATGTGTTGTACAGTTTATCATTTAATAAAGTTAAAACTGGCATTTTAAAATATTTGTTTTTTACCATTAACTGTAAAAACATAACAAAAATTGTTTTATTAAACCGAATACTTATTTCAAATATAGAAAAGATATAACCTAACATAACCTAACCTAAACTAAACTATCCTACCCTAAACAGAACTAACGTAACCTAACCTAACGTACACTAAACTAAATAACTTAACTTAATATATTTTTTTTTTTAACAAACAAATTCTAAATGATTCCCCCTATTTTTCATAAAAATTTTAATCTTTCGTTATTATTACTATGTGTATATAAAATATGGAATTGAAATTTGCAACAATGGTTTCTACGGACGTTTCGGTCAAGGTATATTTTAATTTTTTGCCAATTATTCCTGAAAGTGGTAATATTTTCTTTACTTACGATTTTGTACACAGGTTAGAGTAATTATTCTTCATACTTCAACAAAATTTTAACGAAATCGGTATTACCGATTTTAAGATATTTCGTCTTTTATAACAGTCCTAACTCTTTTTTTTTTTACCTATTGCATAACTTTCTCTGCGTTTATTTAAAAAAGTAAAACGAATGGATTTGAAAAATATGCAAATATTAACTTATAAAATGACAGATAAGTTGAACTTTTAGATCTTAGCAAAATTTAATGAAAACAGGTCAAATAAATTTTGGGAAAATCTATATTTTAACCCTTCCACTTACGCTTTTTCAATTCTTAACCTAAAAAATCTGAATTTTGTTATATGGTCTCTGCTAATTTTTGATATTTTTAAAATTATGATCTGATCCATTTTGTTTCCACAAACTTATTTAGTCATCAAACTTTTGACACTCAACTAAAAATACATAAACAAGACTTATAACCTCACAATTACTCCATTACACAACTATTCACAATATAAAAATAACAGTTGTGCCAATCACATTGTACTACAAAAAGAACTAATATTTACAGGCCCACAAAAAAAATCACATAATGCTACCAACATTCTGAAATTAAAACATGTTGTATAAAAAAAACCTCTTTCTAAAAAAAAATTCAGATTGTGCCTTCAAAAATGCCAGTCTTATATTTTTAAATACAAAGTGAAACAGAAAATCCAGATAAGCATAGAAACTAAACACCAATCATCATTGTAAGCCTATGACAATATTATTTAATGTCTACAACTTTCATTAAGTGTCTTCTATGATGACGCCGTAATTGAAGGGGTTAAATTTCAGTATTACGCCATAAGTTAAGTTTTTATCTTAAAAACAATTCATAAACTTATATCGGCCACCTCAACCTAAAATACCTATACATACCAAAATTTGATCGAAATCCATCAAGCTGTTCTCCCGTTAAACGAGTTCACAGAAAGACAGACTGTAGACAGACAGACGACCTTGCAAAAACAACTTTTTTTAACGTATATTACCGCAGAGCTCTTGTCGATTTTTTACGAAAACAAACTTTTCTAAAGATGTATTTAAGGAAGTAACAAACTATAATAAACGTTGACAAACCATTGCACAACCTCTCCAATTTGGCGATTCCCAAAACCAAACAAAAAGGAAATACAACTAATCGTCACTAAAAATGTCATTTTAGTAGATGAAAAAATAAAATAAAATGAAGCTGAAAAAATGAACATCCTTGAAAACATATTTAATAATGAATTAGTTTTTTACTATCCAGGTCACTAATTGAATAGAATAAAGTATTTTAGGCTACCTTTTAAATCTCTCACGTGACATCTTTTGTTCTTTTAAATATGACGCGTTTCGAGGGTTCTATCCCATCATCAGAAAAATACCGAATCACTCAAATGAGGTCGTCAACACGTTTAGTAAATGACATAAAAGCACATTTTTATATTCTGAACATAACCTACTAATTTATTAGGTTCGTATCCTGCGACTACCGGACGGCAAAGAACAAAACAGATCACGTTACGGATTTAAAAGGTAAGGTACTTAATTCTAATATTTAATTAAATAATGGGCTAAAGTTGCTTCGCTTTTGTCATAAACCCGTTAAAATTGAGTTTTATTAGCGGTGGTCAATGGTAATTTTATATTTTGACAATTATTCCTGAGCCATCACGGATTTAAGTCATTCTTTACATTTCGCTAAAATTTAAACGAAATCAGCAGAACCGATTTTGAAGAAAAAAACTGTACTTTTTTAAGATTTATCACACAGGTTAGGGTGATTAATCTTCTTCTTTTTTTATTTAAATAATTTTTATTTATTTCCAAAGAAAATTAAAAAATTTCGAAATGATACACATACAACATAAACAAACATAAAAAGTAAAACAACATTCTTTAATAATTATAAATTAAATTATACTTACTACAGAATAAATAACACGGTAACGAAGTATTTACTTTACTTACTTACTACAGAATAATAAACACGGTTACGAAGTATTTACTTAACTTACTTACTACAGAATAATTAACACGGTTACGAAGTATTTACTTAACTTACTTACTACAGAATAATTAACACGGTTACGAAGTTTTACTTAACTTACTTACTACAGAATAATTAACACGGTTACGAAGTTTTTACTTAACTTAATTACTACAGAATAATTAACACGGTTACAAAGTATTTACTTAACTTACTTACTACAGAATAAATAACACGGTTACGAAGTATTTACTTAACTTACTTACTACAGAATAATTAACACGGTTACGAAGTATTTACTTAACTTACTTACTACAGAATAATTAACACGGTTACGAAGTTTTTACTTAACTTACTTACTACAGAATAATTAACACGGTTACGAAGTATTTACTTAACTTACTTACTACAGAATAATTAACACGGTTACGAAGTTTTTACTTAACTTACTTACTACAGAATAAATAACACGGTTAGTAAGTATTTACTTAACTTACTTACTACAGAATAAATAACACGGTTACGAAGTATTTACTTAACTTACTTACTACAGAATAAACAACACGGTTACGAAGTATTTACTTAACTTACTACAGAATAAATAACACGGTTACGAAGTATTTACTTAACTTACTTACTACAGAATAATTAACACGGTTACGAAGAATTTACTTAACTAACTTACTACAGAATAATTAACACGGTTACGAAGTATTTACTTAACTAACTTACTACAGAATAAATAACACGGTTACGAAGTATTTACTTAACTTACTAACCACAGAATAATTTACATGGTTACTAAGTATTTACTCAACTTACTACGAAATAATTAATACGGTTACTAAGTATTTACTTAACTTACTAACCACAGAATAATAACACGGTTACTAAGTATTTACTTAACTCACTACAGAATAATTAACACGGTTACGAAGTATTTTCTTAACTTACTTACTACAGAATAGTTAACACGGTTACGAAGTATTTACTTAACTAACTTACTACAGAATAATTAACACGGTTACGAAGTATTTACTTAACTTACTAACCACAGAATAATTTACATGGTTACTAAGTATTTACTCAACTTACTACGAAATAATTAATACGGTTACTAAGTATTTACTTAACTTACTAACCACAGAATAATAACAGGGTTACTAAGTATTTACTAAACTTACTACAGAATAAATAAGACGGTTACTAAGTATTAAACTTATTTTATTTATTTATCTTCAAATCATAATAAATTTTTAATGAAATCTGTACAGTTTATTTTGGGAAATCACGTCATTTATTTCACCTCCATAATCAATTATTTAGTTTCTTACCAAAGGCTATCCAAAAATTCTTGAATTCAATTGGGGGGGGGGGGTTGGGTTAGGGGCTACATTTTAGGCAAAAATTCGTTTATGCGGGAAAATATAAAGGAACAAATGGGTAAGATTGGTCAATTTCGCTAAACATTTTAACGATTTCAGTATTACTAATGAAACATGTTATACAGGGTGTTTAATATTATAGAACTGCACGAGTGTCTAGATTTTAGACGAAAGACGATAGTCGATAGACTATAGACGATAAACGATGGGCGATAGGCGATAGACGAGAGTCGATAGACTAGAGCCAATAGACTATAGACGATAGGCGATAGATAATAAACGTTAGATGATAGACGTTACACAAACAATAGACAATTGGCGATATGCGATAGCCAATAGTTAATAGACGATAGATGATAGACGATAGACAATAGAAGATAGACTATGGAAGAAAGGCGATAGACGATATACGACAGACGACAAAGGATGGGTTATATGCGATAAGCGTTAGATAATAGGCGATAAAGACAGTTATTAAAATGTTATTTTACATGAGTTTTAGATTTTTTGTCCTACGTCTTGAATACAACCCTAATTATTCATTCACACAGATTTTTGCGGATATATCTGTTTTGTTTTGTTCCTGAATTTATAAAAGTTTTTTTTTTTTGGAATAATGTCCGTCCGTCATCTGAGCAGCTCAACAGCCCAAACGCGTAGGACGGTTTTAATCAAATTAGTTAAGTGGGCATTTTGGCCATATCTCGGACTTTTTTAATTCGTGTTTTTGATAACTCAAAATTCGTAGCCATAAAAAATAATAAAATTAGAGCTACTTCTGAATTTTCTAAAAAACTAACGAATCGACGTTTTTGCGAAAATTTGATTAGTATATGATTTTGTAAATGAGCTCATAAGAAAGTATATTCAATGTTTTTACACGGTTCATTTCATTTGATAACGAGAGTTGATAAATACTCTTGAAACGTCGTGTATTTCTTTTCAAATAAACAAATTACGGAAAAAAAATCCGAATAAACTGTATCGTTTGAATCAGTTTTTCGTTAATTCCCTTTGATCTAGAACCTATATGAAAGTATATAGCTTTATTAGGGCCCTAATGATGCCCTGTCTACATGTCAATTTCAAACACTCTGTATAGTCCTTAATAGGAAAACGACCGATTACCTACATATTCTAACTTTTTTTTTCGAAGAGCCGTGGAGAATGCTTTATGCACATCTGCGGGACCCGGTAGTTACACAAGTCTGGAACTCCAGGCCGCTATAATATGGCTAAAGAGCAGGTGGTATGCTGAACTGGTTACCCACCAAACTCCAGGCTCTTGTGCTTAAAGTTCTTCTTCAGGCTGCATCTTGAATCAAGGCAATACTTCAAACTCAGCCCTTTTGTCTGATTTCAACTTCTTCTACATCCTTACTCTTATTTCTTCACAGCCTTTCTTATAAAAGCACCTCGCCTCAGTTTCATTTTGTCTCATGACAGATCGTAAGTGTCCCTCAATTGCATGTCAACCTCTCCTGCCCCTCCTACACTAGAGTGGCAACTTTCCCAAAGCTTCCCTAAGTTCATGACGATCGAGTTCTCATCATAAACATTGAAATAGTCTGTGCTCAACTGTGTCTTCTTGTTCACAATATACGCACTTCGAGTCGTTTCTAATCTTGAATCTTCACATCTAATTCCCGAACTCTCCATACCCTATTAGCACCTGCGTTATATAATAATTCACCTCACCAAACCGATTGGAAATCCGTTTGTCGATTTCCGGATGTTTTTCTCCGTCCAATTCCCTATTCTCTCATCAGTAGACTATCTTTCCTGTCACCGACTGCAGCCTGCCTTCATCTTCCGATTTACTTCCTCTATCCTTCTCCTCTGCCAGTAAATCTATTGGGGGTGTGCCCGCCAAAACCAGAGCCGCATTAGTCGGTACCGTAAGATATGCACTAATCGTAGACAGCATCATCCTTCTCTGTAATTTTATAAACACTTTATTTCTAGTGCCTCAAAACATTCTTCCATGTCTGTATGCTGTACAGAACCACGGAGCTCGCAACATTCATTGAGGTCCATCTTTTACTGGATACCGGTCCACCCACATTGAACATAACTCGTTCCAGAGCTTTTATCACCTTCTCTGTTTTCCTGACACTTTGCCCGATATTTTGACCAAATCGCACCTTTATGAAAATAGATACAAGATAATTTACTGAAGTCTTAGAAGAGTTGTCGACACCTTCCACCACCATGCTTATCTCCTGCACAACCCTAGTTGTCTTCAGGAGTGTCAGTTCCGTCTTCTGAGGTGCCAAACTTAAGCTCTTATCTTTAAGCTCCTACCTATCCTAACCTAACCTAACCTAACGTAACCTAAGATTACCTAACCTAATCTAACTAAACCTGTATGAGATTATATAGATTTAATAGGGCTCTATATGACTCTCTAACTTAATATAATCTAACCTAACCTAACCAAAGCTAACCCAACCTAACCTAACCTATACGAGACTATATAGATTTAATAGAGTTCTGTATGATGCCCTAACCTAACCTAACATAATTTAACTTAATTTTTGTTGCAGCTATCATTCTTAAGTACAGACGAAAACGACGACTAAGGTACGCCATGTCAAAAATCACTTTTTCGGTTTCCTGCGGCCATGATACGTGAAGATCAGTAAAAAAAACGAAGGTTAAAAAATTTTGCAATTACCAAACTTACCTTATACTCTGTATATTGAGTAATTAAAAATTGTCAAACGTTTTAAATGGCCACTGTTTGAATCATATTTTCGTTAATTCCCATTTATGTAGTACCTAGGCCTACATGAGACTATATAGAGTTATTAGGGATCTATATCACACCCTAACTTAACCTAATATATTTTGATTTTTGTGGCCAAATATTAAAATTAATCGAAAAACAGAGGTGGAGATTTTTTGAGATTTTCAATCTTATCCTGTACATCGTATACAGAGGAAGTTGTAGCGGGAACAAACAGCGCGAGTGTTACGTAAATATTAATTTGATATTTTTCTAAATCTATGTAACTAAAACGTTTTAATTCGTGTAAAAAATTTAATAAGGATCTCCACACGTAGATATGATTTTTTTACTTAAATTCTTCTACACTATGTAAATGTGAGAATAGAAGATAGTTTATAAGAAATTGAGTAATTAGAGTGTACGATGGAGCGTCTATTGTACGATGAGGTATCGAGTGACTTGGGGATGAGACGGGGAAAAGATGGGGTGACTTAGAACCAATGGCAAGGCTGCTTCCCAGGGGGATGATCAATAAATCCGGGGACTTATCGGAGAAAGGGAAAGCCAAAATAGACTTTAACATTGTGTCAACACAGTTCATGCTCGGTTTATTTCATGCTTACTATTCAATTTGATTAATGTTTTAACTAATCGTGAAAAAATGTTTGTTTTTATCGCCTCCGTGATAATATTATTGTTCTTTGTAATTAAATTTACTTTTATTTTTCAACATAAACATTGCATAAGTTGTGTAAATTAAGTTTAACGCACAAATAAGGAGAATGGCAAATTTCATAATCTTATAAAATTTCGACCTCCATTTTTTAACTGACATTCACGTTTTATGGCCGCAGTTAATCGATAAAGTAGTTTTGTCCGTCCAGTAGTAAATTTAGTTGTCATTTGTATGTAAGCAAGAGAGCAGTCACAAAAATAAAATAGGAGCATTAAACTTGGTACAGGGGTTTACAGTGTCTTCATATAGAACCGGATTGAAATTTAAAAAATCTAATTAAAATGCTAAAATGACGGTCATTAAAAATGTTTTTTATCATATCTTGTTTGTTATTAAACTTATAACACTCTAAGTTATATACAAATGTGCAGATTTCAATTCTGAATGTAACTGTACCAACCCCAACTCTCTACGACGACAAATAGCGAAGTTATTGTCTAAAATGTAATTTATAATTCTGACTTTCCAAGAAAATGTGACATCCGTATAGGGCTGCGTTCGCAACGCTAACGTAACGAGTGGATACGCACATATTCAAGACAAGTGCGAAGCGAGTATAAACATATTCAACACAAACACATCTACTTGGCTCATTAGGGCCTAACCGACATCAATACATTATATTACATTTGTATTACATTATAAGATTGGGTTTGGAAAGTACTATGATGGCAACCATTTTTATTTCAAAAGGGATCAATATGAGCATAAGTCCCCTATACCAAATTTCTTGTTCTCTATCTTAACTTTTGTTGCTGCTATCACACAGACGACAGCGATTGCGGAAGGACGGAATTTCGATTTCCTGGGGAGATGAAACGTGAATATCAGTCAAAAACAAAGGTCTGAATTGTTGGCGATTACCATACTTACCCTATTCATTGGGGGTATAAAAGCATGACACCTAAAAGCATGAGTAAACAAGCTTTGGTGTATGGCCTTGGAATTTTATGTTTGTTATAAGCTCCTAGTCTTCCAACACTCTGTACACTCTTTGTATCCAGACTTTACATAACATATTCTTAATCAAAACAAGAAACACTTAAAGGCAAGATATGTTAATTTTATAAAGACGAGAAAATATGGTTTCCTTCTTGTATCCCCTCTTTTTTGAAGAAGTTAAAAGAGAGATTTTTGTTGTACTTCAGTGTGTAAGTTCCCAGCAGATAATCCTGTAGCCTTGAATTAACTAAGGCGTTAAAGATTATACATAACTAAACATATAGAACTTCTCTAAAGCCAGTAATAATTCTAAATATACTTTTTTGGAGTTTCCAAACTTTTAAATCAAAATTAATTCCGAAGTGTTATTAATATTAAAAACTTTCCTATTGTATAATATCAAAAACATTAAATACAATTTTGTATGTTCTAAGAACAAATAAAGTTTTTTTGTTTTTTTAAATGTAGCCTCAATAGTCTATTGTGCTTTGTTTTATTCTATTTTTCAATATCGCATCAATTTTTGGGGGAAATTTCACTTTAAATGTTATTTTTAGGTATCACGCATCCTGAGTAGCCAGGGACGGTCATACATTATTGTAAGGCGATTTGTGTAGGGTAAATCGTTAAAAGCTGAATTGTACATTTTGCGTGTATTTTTATTTATGAGTGTATTTTATTTGTCATAAAAAAAGATAAATTCAACAATTGCAGAAATTTTAGAATAAAATGCACCCTTACGCAAGACTCAAAAAGGAGTAAATTTTAACTGTGTAAAGCTCCACGACAGACTTCTTGAATAAAGACATAAATTGTGAAGAAATATATGTAAGAACATCTTACACAGTTTTTGATTGGGTAATTTTTTTTATCCTGTGGCTGACTACATGGGAAATATTTGAATAGCAACAAATCATTTAAACATGTTTTATTAATTATTGTTTTTTAATTATTAAAATGATTTTATGAGGTTGTTACCCTGTCTTTATCTTTAATATTTCGTAAATGTTGCTTTGTGCTGTAATTTATTTACTATTTGTAAATTTTAAATGTATTTTTGCAGCTGAATAAGGAGCTATATTATTTTACTTATAACAGGTATTATAATAACTTAAGGATTTCTTGATATACAAATAATGCTTTTATCAAAGAATAATAAAAGTAATGCAATATAAACAATTAGATAACAATCGAATACAGCTTCGCAAACATCTATATAACTAACGTTTTATAACCTTATCTATCATTCTTTGTTAAGTCGGTTCAAAAAGTATGTATTTGGTTTTATTACTTAAAACCGTTCGATTTTGACCTAACCTGTATTTTACCATAAATAAATGGTTATAATTACCTTTTCTATATGTCTTAACAATCTATATTATTATGCTACATGTTTCACCGTTACTCTGGCGGCATCTTCAGCCTAACACTTACTATAAAACACTAAACAATTATAACACTTATAGGACACTTATAACTTATGTTATTTTGTATATGTGTACACGTCTTATGTTTAAAAGTAAAATTAATTTATTTAACCATATCTAAATCAGTTTATCATTGTCATTATTGTTAGTAGTGGAATAACTCAAGGCTGTATCGTCTGCCATTTTTCCTGATACAAACCACTAATATTTATTAAAAATAAAATCACACCGAGTGCAGAATTCTGTGGTACTCTGCATTCAACACGTCTTGGATTAATCAGTTAGAAATCCCAATACATTGAAGTCTATCAGTAGCAATAGCAAGATAACCAATCATAACGACACCCCTTATTATAATGCTTATTTATGTTAACCACGTGATGTATGGAATAAAAAAAACCTTTCATAAAATCAAAAATATTCAAAATCCAGTAATTTATTTTCATTTTTCACAAGACTGCTCTAGAGCATCTTCAGTTCCTAATTTCTTCTTCAATGTAAACTGATTTACAGTAAATTCTTATTTGCATTACGGATATTTAAAAGACAAACTTTAATAATTTTATTAAGTATTTTAGAAAGTGCAGATATCGAAGTGCATTGTTCTTCAATTTCCTATGGATATAGTAACTTCAAACTAAAGAAAAACACTACCTATTTCATATAATTTTTTTTAGATTAGAAAATTTTTGCAAGGAAGGAAAATCTACTATATAGGTCGACTGATAGTGTAATAATAAATCATTTGTTTTTTAAATATTTTTCTAACAACTAATACACTCTAATAAAAAAAAGCTTAGTTTTTTCAAAAATGAAATAGCATAAAAATTCTACACATTTACTGTTATGTATGTAACACCTTATATAAATCCACTCTTCTGTTACATCCTTTCTAAGGATTTTCCCCCGGTTATATCCCCTCTGTTAATTGACAAGTTTTTTTTTTCTCTTAATACTCAAGACTTGATCAGATGATCACGATGACATTGAACAGTTGAGCTGAGTCACTACTTCTTATCAGTTTAGTTTTATTATTTTTTATGACTGTAGTTTATTTCTATTGTTTATAAAGTCCACGAAAACAAGTTTGAATGGTGTAATGATTGTGTTAGTGTTATCTTTTTTTATAAACTTGAACGTTTCATAACTTTCTACACACCTTTGTGATTTTTTTAAAAGTAGTTAATAGGTTATATACATCGTAATTTTGTTGAATATATATATTTAAATACGGACATAGTGACATTTTACGAAGAAGAGTAATTAAATACACGAATTGAATAATTGTAGAGGAATCCTTGCTGATAACAGATATTAAAAATAACATATTTGAGTTACACTTAACAATAGAGCTACCTAAAATAGGGGGGGAAAAAATTTCCAAATATATCAGAAATATGTTCCCATACCAAATGTGTAAAAAATCGGTTCTTTCGTTTGTGATGTTAAGTGTACAACATCACACAGATGATATTCCAAAAATCACTCTTTTTGTTTTAGTGTACCTCAAATTGGATTCCACGAAAAATTCAACATCGATTTTTTAAACCATCACATAACTTTCTCTCTAATAATTAATGTAAGATAATAAAAAGATTTCGGACAAAACAGGAAAAACAATAAGACACGGAAGAGTGAGATAAACGAAGATTTTGCTTTCAAATAACAGTTAGGCCTAAGCACACATGTGCCTAGTAATACGTTTGTAAATTAAGCGATGAAACTGCACATTCAGATTTTAAATATCATTGTCTTGATATCATCTTCGGACGTGCACTGCCTCTATGATGAAGCTTTTCTCACATTAGTAGCAATATCGCTTTCTCTCGGCTAAACGAAACAGAAAAAAAAACATTGTACCGACTCTCTCCATACCATGAGGCGATGGTGATGGGAGGGTTTTCCCCTTTAAACATACAAAACACCCCCATACACGACTAAATGATATTCATCTTCAACTCTCCAAAAATGATAGTTCTTGAGTTTTCAGTATCAAAATAAACTTAAGTTATATCTAGCCTATTTAAGTGATATGTGAAAATAATTTATTCTGTAAATCATTGTGTCTGTTTTTGTTTTTTGCGAGAAAAGTGAAAACATTTTTATATGTACCAAGAAGAGAGTCTTGGTAGTGTGAGACTCTCCCATTAACTATAAATACCCTTCACATTCACAATTACCTATAGACCCCCCCCCCCGAACTGTCGCAAGGTATTACTTCGTGAGGGAAGTTATTACCATAGCTTTTTCACAAAAATGTTAGGAGTTCCTACTTCCATTGACATTTTAAGTTAAGATTATTGGTTTAATTGGTCCATCGTGCCGATTTATTATATTTCTCTAAGGGTTTTCAACAACTCCGCAGTGTACACCATAATTGTATACACTATTCCGCTGACTCCAACATATATCTACCCAGTTCTTTAGGTGAGAGAATTCCTCCACATATCGTCTGCAAATTCTGATGAGACAAATCAAACCGAGGGTATTGAAAAAAGACATGTTACGAGTCCTCTTGAATCTCGAAACAATGCGCGCAATCGGAATATTTTTTCTCGTTTAAACTTATGAAGGAAGGCTCGAAAAGACCCATGACTAAACAATATCTGTGTTAGGTAAAATTGCACTCCGCCATGATGTCGGTTCATTCAATCTTCTACTTTAGTAATGAGACGATGAATCCATATGACTTAAGATGAGGGAATCCCTAAATCTAGCACTGTTTCTAAGTCACTTCTCTGCCACCAAAATGTTGATGAACAACATGCTTGGAATAACAGATCCCACATCATCGGAGACAGTACGGTATGGACAACCCACTCACCCTTTGAACTGATGTCATTTTCCCTACAAGAATGCAATATCATGCATTCCCCCAGATTACTGCTCCATAGTAACGTTGATGTTCCTATTGAAGCCACCAGTATACTTGACTTCAAGCCACTTATATTCGGGATGATTCTAGATACTAAAGTCACGATTACTGCTGTATCTTGATACTAGCGTATGCAATATGATCTGTAAAAGACAGACGTGTCCCAAATATCGTATATATGATTGTGAGATGATTTCATGCTCACCAACTATAACGATGATAGACTCTCTCTTCCTCTTACTAGTTATTAGCACACCTTCAGTTCTTTACTCTATCCCAACTGACGACAACCAACGTTGTAAGATTACGATAGTAACGCCAAATACGTTAGTAATTTCCTCAAATACTTCGGAACGAAGACGATTATACATCATCGGGGGACGCTACGAGATTTGTTCCTTGTGGCAGTATCAACAAGAGGGGTACTACTATGGCTTTTTGCTATACCGATGACATTGTAATGATGGTAGAAAGCAAATATTGTAATAATATCTCGGAATTATTAAAAAAAAAGCTCTCAGGGTATTTGAATAATTGAATAAAAGGGAGGACTAGTTAGAAAACCAATTCACTGTTTCCGTTTACTAAAGAGATAGTTTTGCCTAATTTGTTTGAATAAAATGTTGATTTCAAGGGAGGTTAAGTACTGACTCGTCAATGAGGATAAATGAATGGTGAGAGAAGAACCTGGGTGAAAGTATTGTCGTTGGCTATACTGTAATTAGGCCAATGGTACCCTAAGTCGCTGTTGTGTGGTGGCCGAAGAGTATGCAACGATCAACTGTTGACAAAGCAGCTAGACTACAGAGACTGGCCATCGTAAGTAACTGGAGATGTAAGGAGTGTTCCCAGATTGCTCTTAATGCTACATTAAATCATACCTTGCACGTTTCTCTTGATGTGTACGTTAGGAGTGAAGTATGGATAGCATCCTATAGGCTAAAATACACATGAAACTGGGGAATATTGCACAAAATGGTGGGCACTCTAGAATAAAGAAAGAGGTTGGATTAACTTAATTCCTGGGTCCTCTGCATAGAGTCTCGACTAATGGTATGGAACTGTGGCCATCACCATTCTCTCCGTTTCTCATTGCCACATACACTTCCTTCATTGCAGTCCTATTCCAAGTCATCTTCGGAACCCTGGAGGTTCCAATCCAATGCTTCTCATTTAATCGCAACTAACCTTTCTCTTAGAGTGCATCCAAACAATTTCCTCTTTCTCCCTCTGATGGCTTCCACGTTTTCTCTGTGCATTAATATTATATTTGACAGTATGTATTTACGATCTTTCTTAGACATCTGTGCACAAAACCTACAGCTTATTTGTGATTGATTCTGTCACTTTCCATGTCTCACAGCACTATAGTAACACTGATTTAACGTTACTATTGATTAACTTGGTTCTTTTTATATTTCTCTAGGAACACTGTCACACCGATTCTCAGCCTAAATGTTCTCTAGCAGCAAATATATGTTGATTACGACTCTCCCCTCCTAGCAACACCGTCTGACTGATTCAAGCCTAAACGTTCACTCGTAACAAGACTCCCCCACCCCTTAGCAAAACTGTCTTACTGATTCACAGCCTAAACTGGTAGCAATTATGTCTTTTCTCAATTCTCTAACCGAACAGCAACATTTTTTAATTGATTCCAGCCTAAAAATTCATTCGCAGAAATATTTCATTATCAAGACTCTACCCTCCTCCCAGCAGCATTGTCAGACTGATTCGAGCCAAAACGTTCACTCGTAGCAAGACTTCCCCCACCCCCTAGCAACACTTTCTTACTAATTCACAGCCTAAACTCATACCAATTATGTCCTTTCTCAATACTGTAACCGAATAGCAACACTTTTTAATTGATTCCAGCCTAAAAATTTATTCGTAGAAAATATGTCCTTATTCAAGACTCCACCCTCCTCCCAGCAGCATTGTATGATTGATTCATAGCCTACACTATCACTCGTAACAAATATGTCGTTTATCAGGATTTCCCACCCATCAACACTCTCTGACTAATTCACAGCCAAAAATTCACTCGTAGCCAATATGTGCTTCTTCAGGAGTCCCTCCTTTACAGCAACACTGTCCGGCTGATTCACAGCTTATAAATTCATTTGTATTGAACAAGGAATACTTTCTTACTGATTCGCAGCTTAATATTTACTGATAGTAAATATTTCATTTTCCAGGACTCCCTCGGCCTAGTAACACTTTCCCACTGATTCACAGCCTAAACAAGCACTCCTAGAAAATATATCCTTCTCCCCCTCCCCCAAGCAACACTGACTTAAATTTGTGGAAGAATATAAATAAAAATGGTGATTAACCCAGTCATTAAGTATGGTTAACTTTTTTTCGAAATAGCAATTACCAAAAGGGGGAGGTAAATAACAAAGTTGATTACCATTAACATCATGGTTATAAATTTACAGAATCTTATAATTGCACTTATCAATATTTTCAAGATGTCGCTTCGGCTCTCACGAGCATCTCATTCTCATTCAATGTGGTCATATGTCTATTTCGACCATAGCAGGCAGTGATGAATAGATTATAATCTGTGAAAAGTGCAAGGTGCAATTCATATTGACGGATGTTCAATATCATTCCTCTTAACGGTACTAATAATGATTTTCCAGGGAAGTTAATTGTTCTCCCACCGTAGTTCATTGAGATTCGTACCATTACCAAACTGCAAAATTTAATTGAGTTTAGTGTGTTAAAGGGAAAAAAACCATTTTATAGATTTTGTTATCAATTGATATAATTTGTTAAGATATATCTTCCCACACATTTTAATATTTCAAAAGTTGAAATAGGCTATTCAAAACGATACGAACAAGTTTTTTTTTAAATAAGCGCCATTTTGAATTATTTTATTTTCGAATTTAAAGTATTTCTATGTTTACGTGATAGTCTCCGGTATTAAAATTGATGTCTCTTAATTTATTTCTACTGTCGTATACACGACAATAACAGTCAGTTTTCCTATTGTTTAAAACCATGTAACGTAAATATCAGCCGATTCATTTTCCTTGTTATTTAAAGGCATAAAACCTCTCGGTCATCATCGCCTTATAAAAAAAAAAGGGTAGTAAAGAATATAAAATAAAGACCCCTAGTCCTCGAATACTATAATAGCTTCAGAAGCGGAAAAGAGTGGGTAAAGAGAGTATTGATAGGAAAGATGAAAGAGAGAGCTCTAACCCAAGACTACATGAAAAAAGGTGTAGATCCACCTTTGTATTGTCAAGCCCGTACAGGAGAAATCAATCGAATAACTGTATCGTATTTACATATGTCAATCAATACGACCTCTATTTAAAGCTTGCAACAATGTATTTGGTAGGCTATATATAAACCTATTGGATTGTGGCGTTGTTTAAATGGCACTTGCTTAAGGTCGAGTTCAAAGGTCAGTAAAGAGGCTAACTGGAGCGCTTAACAGCGTAACCTTATTATACAGTTTACCCACATGTCCTTCTCCCTACGCCCTACACAAATTATTATAACCTCTTATAAAGTAATTGTTTGGACGCATGTCTGTGTAAGTCTAAGGGCTAAGGGTAGGTCTAATTGTGCTACCACTAATAGAGATTAAGGGGGCTTAGGTTATCGATTCAATTAGATTGTTTAAATTAAATAATAACTAATGGAAACATTTTTAAGTACGGGAGAATTAGAATAGCTTGGTTATTGGTTCCTAAGAAGACCTGGTTAAGAGATACCTAATATGAAAGATGAAAGCGAGGGATCTATCCCAAAAGTGTAGCTACAGCTTCACGTTTAATGGCTTCAGGAAACTGAAATATTATTTTCGGCATGCCGTCCCTCCGTCGTCGTTGTCGTATGTACGTAACGTCAACAAAAAATAAAGTAGGAATATGAAATTTGATATAACTTATGGGAGTGTGTGCTCATATTGAAAAACAGAAAAGTCGAATTGAAAATGTAAAAAGAGTTGTCTTTTTAACAGGTTTCTGATCACATCTCGTGTGTTATTCAACTTATAATATACTAAACTGGTGCATATCTACGATGACAAATAGGGAAGTTTTTGTTGAAAATGTAAACGTAAAATTTTTAAGAATACAACCATCTACGAGGCCAAAAAGTAGTGATATGCACAATTACCAGCTTCAAAAACCTATGTAAATCGCTTTGTAAACAAATTTACTCTACTAGATAAGACCCCTTGATATACCAATACACAATACAATTTAATATTTCCTTCAAGCCCCAAGAAACTAACTTTCGGGCATTACATTTAGTTAATCTGATAGTATTGCATTGTATGATAGGGTTAGGTAAGTACCATGATGGCGCAGTCAACTTTTTTTATTTCTATGATTGTTACGATCTAAAAAATGGAATAAAAGAAAAGAAAATAAAGACCCTTAGCCCTCCAATTCGGTAATCGCGTCAGTATCGGAGGGGGACAAGAGTTAGTCAAGAGATAACCTGATGGGATAGATAAGAGAGATCTAACCGAAGAAATTGTAGATCCATCATTTTTAAACAACATGATGTAGCTTCCAATGTACATCAGAACTATCGTGTAAAGATAAAATAGTTTATTTCCTTCTAAAAATAATTATTTCTTTTAAAATGCTGGCTGTAAATTAGGCTAAAATCCGCAAACTTGAAATTTTCCACGAAACTTTGAAAAATCTAATTTTTTTGTTTTCAGAAAAGAGTGAAATTATCGGGTTTGGGAAAAGACTAAAGATATGTCTTTCCAAAACACAATTTTATAATCCTTAAACCCAAGTCCTAGCCTTCTCATCTAAATATTTTAATGCACTCCTCCATATAATTTTTTTTATATGCTTTACAATATTAGAATTTTGTCATTTTTAAGTTCTGTGAATCTCAAAACGTGTCCCCTTCACCTTGAACAAAAGAGATATTTAGAGTCGAGTAGACTCAATGTAACAAACCTGCTGTCGTGGTTATGCTTCCAACAATAACTCATAATCTATAACTAAGTAATAACTCAGAGCTTAGACAACCTGGTTAACGTTTCTCTTTATACACTTGAAATTTTTTTAAATTTTGAAAAACTTACACAAACTGTATGTTGCCTCAGTTCCTCTCAAAATACATCGGAGCATTGACAGGCTAATTACCCTTTACTTCTGAAAGCTTTCGGAAACTACGTGCTGCTTCCTTGTGCTCTCAATATATTGTAACATTGACGGGGTTGTTACAGTTTGCCTCTTATTTACTTAAACTTCTGAAAAACCTTCAGAAACTGCGTCCCTCCTCTTGCCCCCTCCCCCTTTAATACATCGGAGAATTAACTGATTACCTACCCTTTACCTCTAAAAACGTGAAACGTGAACTTCTGAAAAAAAAACTTCAGAAACTGAGTACCGTTTCCTTGCCCCTTCAATACATCGGAGTATTGACAGGCTAGTTACCCTTTACATCTATATACTTGAACTTTTATAAAACCTCCTGAAACTGCGTGTGGCCTCCTTATTCCCTCAAATTATCGGAGCGTTGACAGGTTTGTTACAGTTTGCCTCTATATACTTGAACTTCTGAAAAGCCTTCAAAAACTGCATGTCGTCTCCTTGTTCCCTTAAATCATCGAAGCATTGACAGGTTTGTTACCCTTTGCCTCTATATACCTGAACTTCTGAAAATCCTTCAGAAACTGCGTGTCGCCTCCTTATTCCTTCAAATTATTGGAGCATAGACAGGTTTGTTACAGTTTGCCTCTTATATACTTGAACTTCTGAAAAGCCTTCAAAAACTGCGTGTCTCCTCCTCGTTCCCTCAAATCATCGGAGCATAGACAGGTTTGTTACCGTTTGCCTCATATACTTGAACTTCTGACAAACCTTCAAAAACTGCGTGTCTCCTCCTTGTTCACTCAAATCATCGGAGCATTGACAGGTTTGTTACAGTTTGCCTCTTATATACTTGAACTTTTGAAAAGCCTTCAAAAACTGAGTGTCTCCTCCTTATTATTTCTTCAAATTATCGGAGCGTTGACAGGTTTGTTACCGTTTGCCTTTATATACTTGAACTTCTGAAAAGCCTTCAGAAACTGCATGTCGTCTCCTTGTTCCCAAATCATCGGAGCATTGAAAATTTCTCAATTTTTGCCCCAAAAGGCCCAAACAAGACTTATTAATCCCCATCTTCCCAAAATGTCATGAGTTAAAAAATCACAAACATGGAGGTGTTATAATAAATTATCACATTTCTCAAAATCAGCTGTACCGATTTCCTTCTAATTTTAGTTAAATGTGAAAATTAATTACCTAATGCAGTGTCCAATCTCAAGTAAAATAGATATTATTGTTTGGGACTAGCCTAATTAGGCCTAGTAAAGAAACAAAACGATAAACTTCCATATATTTAAAAACTAAATTACGATTTACGCTTAATACAAGTGAAACTAATTAAGCTATGTGAAACTAAAGTTCTTTCAAAACATATTGTATAAATCAAAGCCAGTTTGTACAGTTTATTTATTCGGATTATATATAGTTAACAATATATAGGCCTATCGTAAACATATTGTCCTAATAACATTCTGCCTGCTTCGAGTGCTTGGGGAGAACACCGAGTTTCGACTCTGACCGCTAGGCACACTATTTAAATCGGTTCAATGAATCGGAGATAGGGTGCGTTAGGGGTGCCAATCAAGAGGCTTATTCATAGGGGCGCCTGCCTAGGCTACAATGCCACACACACGAGGCTCATGAAGTCCATCTGATGTTACAAATATTCATTCAAATGAATTCAAATAACTCTTCAAGATTGAAAATGTTCAATTGTAAAAATAAAGTGAAATTTGATAATGTTAATCTCACACCCTTCCTTCTCGTAACTTACAACTTAGAAGTGAAATTTGGTTTATAAACTCTAAATCTCTTATTATAACAAAACAAATCTAAATTCCTTAATTATAGAGGAAACTTAGTAAAATAATTATAGAATTAATTGAATGCGATTTTGGAATAACAAAAATTATATCTGGGTAAATATTATACTCTAGACAAAAAAGCTAAAATTTTATTTGGATAAATTCAATGCTCTAGATACTATAGATTAGAAACAAAACAAAAATTGTGTACATTCAATACTATAGATTAAAAACAAAAATGATTTTTGGGTCAATTATATGCTCCACATTAAAAACAAAAATTATATTAGGCTAAATTCAATGATCCATATTAGATACAAAAATTATATTTTGGTAAATTTTATGCTCCACATTAGAAACAAAAATTACGTTTTGGTAAATCCTATGCTCGAGATTAAAAACAAAAATTAAATTTGGGTAAATTTTATCCTTCACATTAAAAACAAAAATATATAATTGGGTCAATTCTACACTGCACATTAAAAACAAAAATTACATTAGGGTAAATTCTATGCTCCACATTAAAAACTAAAATTATGTTCCAGATTAAAAACAAAAATTATATTTGAGTAAATTCTATGCTCCAGATTAAAAAAAAAAAATTATTATATTTGAATACATTCTATGATCCAGATTTAACATAAAAATTATATTAGGATAAATTCTACGCTCAAGATTACCAATAAAAATTATATTTGGGTAAAATCTATGCTCAAGATTAAAATCTAAATTATATCTGGGTAAATTTTATGCTCTAGATTAAGAACAAAAAATACATTTAGGTAAATTCTGTGATGTAGATTAAAAACAAAAATTGGTAATTTTTGTCGAAAACTACTGAAATAATTTCAATAAAAGTCGGCACACAACCAGGAACCACAGAGTACCCCCCCCCGCCTTTATATCTTTAAAAGTAGGCTACATGTAACTGTGAAAGTAGGCAAATTATAAATCCATCTTTGACAATGGGCTATAAATGTATTTGTTAAACTGCACCAAATGTATAAGTGCAACTGGGAAAGTAGTTATAGGCCTACACCAATTATAAGTTCATCTCTGGCAGTAAGTCTAAAATATCAGCCTATCTTTAAAGTAAACATAATATATTTCAATATTTGAAATTTGCCTAATAAAAGGTCATCTTTGAAAGTAGGTATAGGCTAATATCTGCCTATTTTTGAAAGTACCTAGGCCAAATATAATAGTTCATATATGGAATTAAGTGTAATAGGTATCAATCTATTACTTAAAATAATACCAAATAGTATATGTTTAAAACTAGTCGTAAGATAAGTGAGTCTATGTTTGAAAGTAGGCCTATCATAAGTCTATCTTTCAAAGTAATATATACATATTTGAAGTATAGATTTATGTTTGAAAGTAAGTCTAATATTTATTTATGTTTAAAAGTAGGCGTAATATAAGTTTATGTTTAGAAGTTAAATGTTGGTCTATCTTTGAAAGTAAGCCTAATATGAGTCTATCTTTGTAAGTAAGTAAAATATTAGTCTATCTGAAAGTAAGCCTAATGTAAGTCTATCTTTGAAAGTAGGTCAAATGTTAGTCTATATGAAAGTAAGTCTAATATAAGTCTATCTTTGAAAGTAGGTCAAATCATAGTCTATCTTTGAGAGTAGGCATAATATAAGTCTATCTTTGAAAGTATTCATAATATAAGTCTATCATTATTAGTAGGCGTAATATAACTCTATTTTTAATAGTAGGCATAATATAAGTCTATCTTTAATAGTAGGCATAATATAAGTCTATTTTTAATAGTAGAGTAGGCATAATATAGCCTAAGTCTATTTTTGAAAGTAGGTATAATATATGTCTATCTTTAATAGAAGGCATAATATAAGTCTATCTTTAATAGAAGGCATAATATAAGTCTATCTTTAATAGTAGGCACAATATAAGTTTATTTTTAATAGAAGGCATAATAATATAAGTCTATCTTTAATAATAGGCATAATATAAGTTTATTTTTAATAGAAAGCATAATATAAGTCTATCTTTATTAGTAGGCACAATATAAGTTTATTTTTAATAGAAGGCATGATATATTTTTATCTTTAATAGTAGGCATAATATAAGTCTATCTTTAATAGTAGGCATAATATAAGTCTATTTTTTATAGTAGGCATAATATAGTCTTAGTCTATTTTTGAAAGTAGGCATAATATATGTCTACCTTTAATAGTAGGCATAATATAAGTCTATTTTTAATAGTAGGCATAATATAGTCTAAGTCTATTTTTGAAAGTAGGCATAATATAAGTCTATCTTTAATAGAAGGCATAATAGTATAAGTCTATCTTTAATAATAGGCATAATATAAGTTTATTTTTAATAGAAAGCATAATATAAGTCTATCTTTAATAGTAGGCACAATATAAGTTTATTTTTAATAGAAGGCATGATATAAGTTTATCTTTAATAGTAAGCATAATATAAGTCTATCTTTAACAGTAGCATACTATAAGTCTATTTTCAATAGAAGGCATAATTTAGGTTCATCGGTGTTCAGTTTTATAACAAATAATAATCGAAAAATTCGGAAGAAAGTAGCAGCACTAAATCAACTAATCTGGTTGGAAATTTAAAAAAGATTATTTTGTTTGTGCGAAATCGAATTTAGAAAAATGAGCAAAATTTTATTAAAATCGTTAGAGCGGATTTTGAGAAAATAGGAATTTTGTGTTTTTATCTTATGGCAGGTAACACGAAATTTGAGTGTAAAAAAAAATGGAAAATGTCCCGAGATATGACCAAAATATTGCCACATACCAACTTTAATTAAAATATGTCCTACTTTGGGTTGTGGGTCACATGCTACAATAATTGTAATTATGTTTTTTGCTTGTATTGCTTAAACAAGAAATTACGTCTGTGTGGGTACACAAATTTGTCGCACAACCTTTCTTTGATTCACACAACACACTCGATGCTGAAAAAATAATCATAAAGATTTGTTTTTTTTAACGGCAATAAACCACCTACTTAATAATCAACACTCATTGACAATAATCAAGGAAAAATTATCCACTTTAGGATCACGATATCTTTTAAATAAACTGTATAATCCCATTAAAAATACTTTGGGAGAAAAGGGTTCAATTAATAAAATAAATATGTGACCAATTATCAAAGTTAGTTCAATATTAATGACTTAAACAGCTGATCTAATAATTAATTTCAAATCAAGTTTAAGGTTACGGCTTTCCCGTTGATCAAAACAAATGCGCAAGATATGTGCGTGGTACCAACTAGTGTTTAGTAAAAGACATTTTAATATTGAATTATCATTAATAATAATTGTATTTTTTCAGCAGGAAATGAATTTTACATTTTCACTCCACAAACAACTCGCGGTGATGGAACGTAGTTGAAGCAGGTGGGGATAGATAGCAGCACTAAAATGTTTAGTTTGGTTTTAAACAACTCGTAATAAATCAGGGTGGCTTGAAGTGGCGCCAAATTTTAAATATCGGAGTAAGTTAGGCCTACTCAATGGCAATGAAGAGTCTCTTAGATGAGGAAACAAATCTTGGTGAAGTGTGAATAAGGACAGGATAATTCAAGAAGGAAAGGTAAAATTTTCAGAATATGTTCTAATAGTAAAAGTAAAGAATTTATTTTTACATAAACATAGGTCCGAAAACTTTAGTTTCCCTTCCATCCGGGATTTTTTTAAAGTAAAAAACATAACTTTGTAAATATAAAAGATATTGGGTTCAGATTCGGTACACGAATTCTATTATTGTAGTCTATATTTTACAAATGAACAAACACTTACAAACAAACACTTCTAAACAAACACTTTAGTTTTTATATTTTCAAAATGGTGGCCGTTTAAAAATATTTAAATCGATAACCGTTAAATTTACAAAAGACACAATATTTTACTCTTTTAATGACAAACGAAATGGTATTTTAATTTCTTGGTAATTGTCTAAAAGACCCAAGATTAGCCTGAAAGAAACAATTTCGAATTCTAATAATTTTAACTTGGGATATTTTCTACCTAATAAATAATTAAACTTTTTATTAGAGTGAAGATTCAAAAATTTGAATTGTTAAACCAAAAATCGCTTAATAGTAGAAAAATTTGTTTTTACCATTACCAAGAAATTAAATTTTTAGTTTTTTTTAATAACTTTGTTATCTTTTTACCTACAGAAAAAATAAAATACCAAATTTAAATATTTTTTATAAAAAAATACCATCATTAAATTTATCTTAAAATTTTAACAATTTTGAAATACACCCTCAAGGAGCTCCTTTTTTGGCCATGCAAAAATTGAGCTGTTTATAAAAAGGTAGTTCAGTTTTAACCAATAATTGTAGCACTATATTACTCACAGTAGGGGCTTTTCATATAGCCTACTCTTGGGTTAGATCGTAGTAGCCTATACAGAAAGTTATGTGATGGGTCAAAAAATCTGTATCGAGTTTTTCGCCGAAATATCCGTTTAAACAGTTATTCTACAAAGTACAAAGAATGAAATCATCATAACATGTGACAAATTAAAGTTTATATTTGAACAGTTTTACGTACAATCCTTGGGGCCCTTTTTCGGTAGAATTCTTGTTTTTCTGCTGTTATTCGTTCAAAAGTTTTCAACTGTTCCTGGACTTTTGGATAGCCCAATATGAGCTGGCATAAACCACCGACATCTTGACATCATGAGATTTCCATAGAAGTAAAGTGCACATTGGAAAAACCAATCCCGGGAGTTGCTTGAACCATATCTTGTTTGTCGTGTGGACTTACCATTCAGCATTCAGTTCCTTATTGTACAGTATAGTAGGCGATTGAACCCCTTCAATATTTAGGAACTCAATCTGACTAATCAACAGAGTATGGCAACGAAATCCAAAGGCTTGTGTACAATATACGACTGCCACTACTAGACAGAGGCTTGACAGTGTTAATCCTCTACTCTGACGGAGATTAACCTCCCTCTCGTTTACACCTGATTGTCTGCTATCTCTGCCCTGTGTACAATATACGACTGCCACTACTAGACAGAGGCTTGACAGTGTTAATCCTCTACTCTGACGGAGATTAACCTCCCTCTCGTTTGCACCTGATTGTCTGCTGTGTCTACCCTGTGTACAATATACGACTGCCACTACTAGACAGAGGCTTGACTCTGTTAATCTTCTACTCTGATGGAGATTCACCTCCCTCTCGCTTACACCTGATTCTCTGCTGTGTCTGCCCTTTGTACAATATACGACTGCTACTACTAGACAGAGGCTTGACAGTGTTAATCCTCTACTCTGACGGAGATTCACCTCCCTCTCGTTTACACCTGATTGTCTGCTATCTCTGCCCTGTGTACAATATACGACTGCCACTACTAGACAGAGGCTTGACAGTGTTAATCCTCTACTCTGACGGAGATTAACCTCCCTCTCGTTTGCACCTGATTGTCTGCTGTGTCTACCCTGTGTACAATATACGACTGCCACTACTAGACAGAGGCTTGACTCTGTTAATCTTCTACTCTGATGGAGATTCACCTCCCTCTCGTTTACACCTGATTCTCTGCTGTGTCTGCCCTTTGTACAATATACGACTGCTACTACTAGACAGAGGCTTGACAGTGTTAATCCTCTACTCTGACGGAGATTCACCTCCCTCTCGTTTACACCTGATTGTCTGCTATCTCTGCCCTGTGTACAATATACGACTGCCACTACTAGACAGAGGCTTGACAGTGTTAATCCTCTACTCTGACGGAGATTAACCTCCCTCTCGTTTACACCTGATTGTCTGCTGTGTCTGCCCTGTGTACAATATACGACTGCCACTACTAGACAGAGGCTTGACTCTGTTAATCTTCTACTCCGACGGAGATTCACCTCCCTCTTGTTTACACCTGATTGTCTGCTATCTCTGCCCTGTGTACAATATACGACTGCCACTACTAGACAGAGGCTTGACAGTGTTAATCCTCTACTCTGACGGAGATTAACCTCCCTCTCGTTTACACCTGATTGTCTGCTGTGTCTGCCCTGTGTACAATATACGACTGCCACTACTAAACAGAGACTTGAATCTGTTAATCTTCTACTCTGATGGAGATTCACCTCCTTCTCGTTTACACCTGATTGTCTGCTGTGTCTGCCCTGTGTACAATATACGACTGCCATTACTAGACAGAGGTTTGACTGTGTTAATCCTCTACTCTGACGGAGATTCACCACCTTCTCGTTTACAACTGCGTACAAGTATGACACTTGTTCCACTACTAAACATGAATTCGTTACTACTAAGCTATAAAAGTTTTCAGCTAAACTTTAACCTGTTCTACTGCTAAAATAGAACTAGTTCTACTACTAAACCTGAATTCGTTACAGGCTAATCTTTAAATAGTTCTACAGCTAAACTGTGACAATTTCTTCTTTTAAAATAGAACTAGCTCTACTACTAAACTTGAATTGGTTACTGCTAATTTAATAATATTTATACAGTTAAACTTTAAATAATTCTACCGTTAAACTAAAACTAGTTCTACAGCTAAACCTGAATTCTCAACTACAGTAGAATCATTTGATGTTTACGTGAAGAACAATTTCTAGTTTAGCACTAGAGCTTTGTAATTAAAGTAAATTTTTCTAGTTCGGCAGTAAAAAAGTTCTAGTTTAGTAATAGAACTAGTTTTAATTTAACAATAAAAGTAGTTATATGTTATCGTTAGAGAGTTCTAGTTTGGCAATAGAGAGTTCCAGTTTAGCAGCGAAACTAGTTTCAATTTAGCAGTAGAACTAATTCTAGTTTGCCAGTTGAGAATTCTATTTTAGCAGTGAACTAGTTCAAATTTAGCAGTAGAATTACTTATAATTTATAAATAGAACAAGTTCTAGTTTAGCAGTAGAATTAGGTATAGTTTAAATTTAGAACTAGTTTTATTTTAGTTAATGGTTAAACGTTGTACTAATATCATTTTTTTATTTCAGAATTTCGTTAACAGAATATTTTCCTCTTATAATAAATAGCATAATTTGATTATTTTTTGCAAAAAAGTTAGCAAATATTTTAAAATAAAATTTAAATCACATTATTTATTTGCCCTTCACTAGATAATCGTAACTATTTATTAAAAAATGGGAATAATTCTGAGTTTTTATATCTACAAAGAAATATATTTCACCACGTATCTTAATACGGTACACCTGTAAAACTTTGATAATGTCAACTAAAAAGATTAATTTCACGGACGCTGCGTCTTAACAGATTCTTCCCTCAGTCTATTTTCATAGCCTAGAGAAAAGTTAGTTTTAAATCAAGTTTATGACTCGGCTACATAAGACCCCAGTACACGGCAGTGTGGGCCAAGGAAATCCAACAATAACAATGGATGCATTGTTTGGAATTCAGCGAACGTTGAAGATAGTGACCTTCGTATAGCAATACACAATAAAGTACTTTTACACGCATTACACTGGAGACGGCTACGTGCTTTATGACTTGTGCATCGCTCTATAATTGAAGCCCATCAAAGCGATGTACTAGGTGGTAGATGGCTACAGTGTGTTCACAAAAGCGATAAAACAAATAGTAGGCTTGCAGCTGATACGAGTATTTCTTGTGTATCCTCTGCATTAACGACCTCGATTTTAGGCGTCACCAGTTGTACAAAGCGGAATATTACAGGTTCATGAACGTCCTACAGAAGAACTACTAAAAAACAGTTTCAACGTTCACAATTCAGAAAGTTTAGGTAATTTTTTTTTCTGAAGTGAAATTTCTAACGAAAAGTTTCTTAATATGGCTTTAAGAAGAACATTTATTTAATCGGTCGGTGTCACTATAAAGTTGTCGGTGTCACTGGTTGGTGTAACTGTAGCCGACATTTTCTTAAAAAAAACATCTGTCTGCACGCGAGGATTTCAAATATATAAATCCACGGAATTCTCGGAGTAGATTGTAGTTCAGAGTTTCGCAGACTCCTGGAAGTGACTGCCAACCACACTTAACTGCTTATCTATCCTGCACATGATCACTTACCCCACCTACATTATTGTACAATCTATCCTATACGTGGTCGCTAACCCCATGTCTTTTCTAATATATTCGCTAATCCTACATCTCTATCCTCATGTATCCATCCATGGTGCATTCAACGTAGTCGCTAACCCTATGCGTACCTAGTACATCTTAAAGTGTACCGCTAACCTTTCATACATCCTCTGTCTAGCCTCAACCTGTTCTCAAACCCGACGTGCCTGCTAAGTCGTCGTTTGTTAACCCCACATACCTGCTTGTTAACTCTGTACTTTTTCGTTAACACCTGATTGTCTACTTTACACATGTTAGTTAACCCCATAAACATGCTTGCATAGCAGAAAGTTTCACAACACATGTAGGACCTACCGAAAATAATTTCAATTAACAGTTACACAAACATTTAAAAAAATAATACTATTATAGGTCGTCATATGAAAGAAATGACAAAACCCATTTCAATCAACTATATTACAAACTGAGCTATTACATGTCTGGGATGTAAAGGACCTACCAATAAACAATTTAATCAACAGTTTCACAAAATAAACCAACACAGGTCTGGATATGAAGAACTAACCTAAAAACAATTTTAATCAACAGTTTCACGAAATAAACCAACACAGGTCTGAATATGAATAACTTACCTAAAAACAATTTTAATCAACAGTTTCACAAAATAAAACGTCACAGGTCTAGATATGAAGAATTTACCTAAAAACAATTTTAATCAACAGATTCACAAAATAAACCGTCACAGATCTGGATATGAAGAACTTACCTAAAAACAATTTTAATCAACAGTTCCACAAAATAAACCGTCACACGTCTAGATATGAAGAATTTACCTAAAAACAATTTTAATCAACAGATTCACAAAATAAACCATCACAGGTCTGGATATGAAGAACTTACCTAAAAACAATGTTAATCAACAGTTTCACGAAATAAACCATCACAGGTCTGGATATGAAGAACTTACCTAAAAACCATTTTAATCAACAGTTTCACAAAATAAACCGTCACAGGTCTGGATATGAAGAACTTACCTAAAAACAATTTTAATCAACAGTTTCACAAAATAAACCAACATAGGTCTGAATATGAAGAACTTACCTAAAAACAATTTTAATCAACAGTTTCACAAAATAAACCATCACAGGTCTAGATATAAAGAATTTACCTAAAAACAATTTTAATCAACAGTTTCACAAAATAAACCGTCACAGGTCTGGATATGAAGAACTTACCTAAAAACAATTTTAATCAACAGTTTCACAAAATAAACCATCACAGGTCTGGATATGAAGAATTTAGCTAAAAACAATTTTAATCAACAGATTCACAAAATAAACCGTCACAGGTCTGGATATGAAGAACTTACCTAAAAACAATTTTAATCAACAGTTTCACAAAATGAGCCATCACAGGTCTGGATATGAAGAACTTACCTCAAAACAATTTTAATCAACAGTTTCACAAAATAAACCATCACAGGTCTGGATATGAAGAACTTACCTAAAAACAATTTTAATCAACAGTTTCACAAAATAAACCATCACAGGTCTGGATATGAATAACTTACCTAAAAACAATTTTAATCAACAGTTTCACAAAATAAACCATCACAGGTTTGGATATGACGAACTTACCTCAAAACAATTTTAATCAAGTTTCACAAAATAAACCATCACAGGTCTGGATATGAAGAACTTACCTCAAAACAATTTTAATCAACAGTTTCACAAAATAAACCATCACAGGTCTGGATATGAAGAACTTACCTAAAACAATTTTAATCAACAGTTTCACAAAATAAACCATCACAGGTCTGGATATGAAGAACTTACCTAAAAACAATTTTAATCAACAGTTTCACAAAATAAACCATCACAGGTCTGGATATGAAGAACTTACCTAAAAACAATTTTAATCAACAGTTTCACAAAATAAACCATCACAGGTCTGGATATGAAGAACTTACCTAAAAACAATTTTAATCAACAGTTTCACAAAATAAACCATCACAGGTCTGGATATGAAGTACTTACCTAAAAACAATTTTAATCAACAGTTTCACAAAATAAACCGTCACAGGTCTGGATATGAAGAACTTACCTAAAAACAATTTTAATCAACAGTTTCACAAAATAAACCGTCACAGGTCTGGATATGAAGAACTTACCTAAAAACAATTTTAATCAACAGTTTCACAAAATGAGCCATCACCGTCTCAAGAAATGAGTTATTACAGACTTGAATGTTTTCATCTTTAGTACCTGTAGGCCTATAAGGTTTCTCTTGGTCAACTTTGGTTCCATTCCAACTCTGACAGTATTAGGGTATTCAAGGGATAACAGTCTTTATTTTATACTTTTTTTCTTCTTATTTTTTTATAAGGCGATGACGACCGATAGGTTTTCCACCTTTAAAAAATAAGACACCAATTTTATCCAAATTAGTGTATTTTTTTCTTGTAGTTTCAAGGTGAATAATCTCTTGGTCATCATCACCATAGAATGTAAATTAAAGAAGCCCTAGCCCTCGAACACTCTAATAATGTCAGAGTCGTAAGAGAACAAAAGTTGGTCAAGAACGACCTGATTGGAGAGATGGAAGATAGCGGTCTAATACATGACTACATGAAAAAAGGTGTAGATTTAGCTAGGTTCCTTCGGGATTGTCAGACCTGTACTCAGCACGAATGAGCCCCTGAAGAAGCCAAAATTGGTATCGATATCTCAATCAGTTTTCAAGACAACTATTTAAATGAAAGCCATTTTGAAACCGTTAAGCGAAAAAATTGGAAAATGTTTCTGGTAGACTGCAAACAAATAATTTAAAACAGTATATGTATCAATTTAATTTCAGTCCAGTATCATTTAGGGGGAAAAGGAACCATTTTTTGATTGGAAGTTGTTACCCATTATAGGAAGCATATGGTACGATTTGTAATAGCGACCTCCGTTTGTTCACTGATCTTCACATTTCATGGGTTACATCCCGTCGTCCATCGTCGTTGTCGTCTGTACGGAAGCACGAAAGCACGAAAGCGGCCACACAAATGAAGATAAGAAGATGAAATTTTGTATAGAGGGCTACAGTTTGCTCATTTATAGCCATGGTAATACAGAGAAATTGAAAATGTCAAGAAAGTAGTGATGTACAAAGTTTCGAGATTCAGATAACCTGTGTAACAAGTTTAAAACAAATTTACACTACCTGGGTATTACACTACCAATACATTTTAACATATCCCACAAGGGCCAAGAAACCAACTTTTTTCATTTCATTTAATGGATCTGCTTGTATTACTTTGTGTGATGGAACTGGGTAAGTACCACGATGGCGCTCTTGGTTTTTGTAACCTGTACATACTTACAGATAAAATATTTCAGTTACTGTGAGCATACGCTTGTTTAGCTCATTTGTATAGCATACTGTCTAACGAACTAGGATTGTGCATTGCTTTAATGAATAGATGTAACAAATTTCATTTATATCTGACAAAGTTGATTCAATTTATAGTGAAACATACTCACACACACACACACACACACACACACACACACACACACACACACACATACATACATGAATTGTATTATTCACTTCTGTTGGAAAGGACAAATTTTATGATTAACAAGAAAACCACAAAACAAATAGACATAATACCCAACATTTTTTTCTTTTCTGAAAATCTGTTCAAAAGGTTTAGATTGCATTTTCTAAAGAAATCCATACTTAGGCTATTATCTTGCTTTGAGACCTTTGAATTAATATACAGGGTGTCCGGTAAGCGAGCTGACAGCCTTACGAAATGAGTTTTTGTGGGTCAGGATTAAAAAAATCTTTTCCCGAAAACGCTTAGTTTTCCAGATATCAAACTTTTTTACATTTTTTTTTTTTTTTTTTTTTTTTTTTTTTTTTTTTTTTTTTTTTTTAACAAAAACTTTGGAAATAGAAAAGTTATTGTGAGTTTAGATTTGTTATACGCATTTTGTAAGTGTATCGAATATAAAGACTTTATTTTGTATACTTTAAAAATGGTGGCCGTTTAAAATATTGATAATCTCGAAAACCATTAACTTTACAAAAAATCATAATTGACAAAACGTTTCCTTTTTTAATGATAAACAAAACGGATTTTCCGTTTTTTTTCTGTAGGTCAAAGGATAACAGAGTTATGTAAAGAAAAACAGGAAACATAATTTCTTGGTTGTTGTCTAGAACATCTAAGATTGAACTAATATTTTTCAATTCTAATAATTTTAATAAAAGTAATAAAATCCATTGTACTGATTTGCATACAAAATTTAAATGTGACCTTTATCTATTTATAAGTGGCACATATTTCTTTTTTCTATATCTTGAAACATGTAAAAAAACTAATGCAAATTGTATTTATTAAACAAATAATTGACACTTTCAAATTTATTGAATGTTTTTAATTGTTATGAACAGAATTATGAACGAAAAACTATGATAAAGTCTACCATGCCACTGGTTAATTAAACAAAACAAAAAAAAAATGCTTACAAAAACCCAATTTAGTAGGCGGGCTAAATAATCACAATAAACAAATCATTAAAAAAAATAATAATAATTAGAATTCAAAAATATTTTGGTTGAAGGTCAATCTTGGATGTTGTAGACAACTACCAAGAAATTAGGTTTCCAATTGTTTTTCATTAACTGGGTTATCCTTTCATCTACAAACAAATTTTTTTTAAACTTTTTTGTCGTTAAAAAAGGATATTTTTTTGTCCCTTTTGAATTTTTTGTAAAGTTAACGGTTTTCGAGATACTCAATATTGAAAGGCCGCCCTTATGAAAATGTGCAATTTGAAGTCTTTCTTTTTGGTGCACATATAAAATACTTATACTTACATGAAATCAATATCTTTTCTACTACCTAAGTTTTTGTAAATAAAGGAAATGGAGGATATCTGGAAAACTAATTGTTTTCGTAAAAAGTTTTACTCTTAATTGTTTTCTGTATACTGGCCCACAGAGTTATTTCCTAAAGTTTGGCAGCTTACTTTTGGGACACTCTGTATTCAGGTAAGACGAAACTTCTTTTGAATTAGATATTATAAAAATAGATTACAAAGACTAAGAAAGTGTCGTGTAAACGTTGAAGATGAAGCAGCATAGCATCTTCTTGAAGGCCAGTGTTAGCCCTACTGTTTGTACTTACGGGATAAGGAAGTCCAATTCAAAGTAATCAGGAGCAATCAGTGCTTTAACTCTATATAGTCTGACCGTCTACATTGCTAGGCTTGTCCGTCCCAACTCTGCATCCTAATGTTCTTTATTTTTTATTTTCATATTGGCTTACAGAGGTAGTTGCATAGGTTACAAAATCGATGTTGAGTTTTTGGTGGAAATATCCGCTTTGAGGTTTAGATATAGATGACTTTTGTTCTATAAAATTTTGAAATTTGGGAGTAGCTGCTAATACCAAAACTCAAAATCAGAGAGTACCATAACATTTTGCTTAAAGTACCCAAACAAAACAACCCTCAGTCGTACAGATTTGGCAATCCCAAAGATCCTAGCTGGATATACACCTTTTTTTTATATAGGCCTAATCTTGGGTTAGATCCCTCTCTTATTCTTTCCCGACGCTTTTAAAGTATTCAAGGGCTAGGGATCTTTATTTTATGTTCTGTTCTTCCTTTCTTTTATACAAAATGTATATGTCGCCATCTACCCAAGTAGACGGGAGTTTTCAATGAAAAAACGGAAATAAATCATGAACATTGAAGTTAAATTTTCATCTAAAATATAGCGAAAACCGATTGTTGTCAAAAGTTAACATGAATGAATGAATTACGGTAGTGCTTTATAAAAACAATAATCCTGACTCTCCTCACTTTACACCAATGGTCAATCGGTTGGCATGCACAATGTTTTTATTTCTTATTAAATGTTAGAAAATAATAACAACGGGAAATAATAGAATGACATTACTTCATTAAATAAATAATCATCTTCAAATAGTTTAATATAAATTGTTAGACGAGATTTGTAAATTAGAAAGACAAATTAATTTTATAGGAAAAAGACCGATAACATTTCAAAGTTATAAAAATTGCAATAAATACTTTTAAAAATATAAATTTTAAAATAAAATATACCACGAAACCAAATTAGGAAACTTAATGACAATTTTTAATATACCCTTGAAGTTATATAAAAATAATAAATCAAATTTTATAAAAAAATTAACATACCACGTTTTTAAAACGGACTATAAAGTATAAAATAATTTTTCATGACTCTTCTATAATTTTGAGGGAGGATTGTTAGTGGCTATGGATATATTTGGAATACTTGGAGAGAAAAACATGGGGCGCAGGCAATCTATGATAGTTAAAAAGGAGTAAATAAATTAAATTACAGTGAATCTCATTTCCGATTTATTGAAATTAGCTGTGAATTCATCCCGATTGTCTACTTGTATTATTTACTGGCTGCGCCCAACGTTTTTCTCTCCAAGTATTCCAAATATATCCATAACCACTAACAATCCTCCCTCAAAATTGTAGAAGGGTGATGAAAAATTATTTTATACTTTTTAGTCCGTTTTAAAAACGTGTTATGTTTAAAAAAAATTTATTTGATTTATTATGTTCTGTTTTTTAGTCTTATGTCCGGGTGAAAGATTTCAATCAGTTCTGTATAATTATATTTATGACTCTGACAGGGACATATATAGGAAATTCCCAATGCATTTCACATCCTGTTTAGCTGCAAATGTCTGAAATTCAAAATATTACCTTTTATTACCTATAATAGTTATAATTATTAGTCTTGTAACTCAGAAAATCAAACTAAAGAAGTAAACAAAATGGTATGTTAATTTAAAAAAAAAATTTATTTGATTTATTACAATAACTCTCATAAGCTATGAAAAATTTGCCTCATCCTACTTCAATATTCCGGTTACCATTCAAAAGCGATAACGCTTTTAAGCGATAACGCGTTTAAGCGACAACGCGGTTAAGCGATAACCCGGTTAAAAAAATCTCTATCTCATTGGCCAATTTTTATTTGTTTAAATAACTATTGTTTAAACAAATGTAGAGACAAGAAACCAACTGAATATTGTATTGTCATCCAATTCTGACCTATGTTCAAAATTTCAGGTTTCTAGCTTATCGGAAAGCTAGTTTAAACTCGATTGCAAAATTCCACCCGGAAAGACTGACAGATATGACGGAAACCGAACTAATAAAAACGTGGTAATGACAAACAGATGAAATTAAAAGAGAATAAGAGAAAATAACAATTAAAAGATAAAAATAAATACTACCTGTTGTAATCCAACTCTATAAAACAAAACAAGCCCTGCAGTTTTTTCTCTCTTTTAGTTTAAAATTTACAAATCGGACCGCCCGGAGATGAACCAAGTACCTACACTCGTGATTTTTCCAATTTCCAAATTGTAACATATAAAAAACAATTGTGTTCGAATGCATATATACAACTACGAACGATCAAATTAAATAAACTGTAGACAATTAAAGAATATTTTACATTAATAAAATTGTTAGACATCCCTTCTCAAAATACCAACCTACTCATATAGCCTACACTATTTTATTATGGAATTTTTTGTTTTGATAATTTAATAAATCATTAGCTTCTTACAGCACTGTATTTGTCTTCTCGTTTAAGAAATTATGGAAAATTAAATTTCATTATTACGGACCACCTGAATTCCCATCCACTTCACATGAAATTGACCAGCCTCCGCCAATCTCTCCTGTTTAAGTAACTTCTAAACTCTTCGCTATCTAATTGAACTTTATATAACCGAATCATTCTTATATTTGATAAGACTGGGAAACGAGCAATAAAAACACCACTTATAGGCTCAGAAGAATGAACCTGTATGAAGAATAAACATAATTCTAACAAGAACTATCATGAGAAGGTGGACTAAATTAGAAATCTTTAACTGTTGGCAAGAGGTCTCACGGAGTATCCTCATTGAGCTGGTACAACCTGTTAAAAAAAGGAAAATAAACTATGGCAGCATTTAAAAATTGGCAATATCTTAAAATTGACAATAACTAACTATTTTAATCTTTTTTTTTTTTAATAGTCCTTAAAGACTAAACTTTACTTAATTTCTGAAAAATGCCGGCCTTGGAATTACCGGTTAACAATTGAATATAAATTGGCAGGTGTTTTAAAATGTCAATCTTAAAATGGACAAAAACGATTTTGATAGAATTTCGTTCTGATGTAGCCCTTAAAGACCGAACTATAGCTATTAATCAACAATTTATATAAAAAAAGTCAGCCCGAGAATTACAGAGAGTATGAAAATAAACTATGGCAATATTTTATTAAATGTCAATATCTCAT
The DNA here is from genome assembly GCA_963513935.1 of Aphrophora alni. Lineage (NCBI taxonomy): Eukaryota > Metazoa > Arthropoda > Insecta > Hemiptera > Aphrophoridae > Aphrophora > Aphrophora alni. The sequence goes on along the minus strand of OY740765.1, from coordinate 56,542,538 downwards.
AATCGACATTAACGTTTTTGATCAAATTTTGTTCTGGTGTAGCCCTTAAAAACACCGAACTATAACTTTTAATCAACAACTGTCTTAAAAAGTTAAGCCTATAATTACAATTTTTAAAAAAGAACTGTGGCAACAGTTTAAAATGTAAATATTTTAAAATCGGCAATAACGATTTGGATTAAACTATATTCTGATGTAGCCATTAAAGACACCGAACTATGATTATTAATCAAAAACTTTCTCAAAATGTTGAGCTTAGAATTACAATTTAAAATATAAACTATGGCAACAGTTTAAATTGTAAATATTTTAAAATCGGCAATAACGATTTGGATTAAACTATATTCTGATGTAGCCAATAAAGACACCGAACTATGATTATTAATCAAAAACTTTCTTAAAATGTCGAGCCTAGAATTACAATTTAAAATATAAACTATGGCAACAGTTTAAAATGTAAATATTTTAAAATCGTCAATAACGATTTGGATTAAACTATATTCTGATGTAGCCAATAAAGACACCGAACTATGGTTATTAATCAAAAACTTTCTTAAAATGTTGAGCTTAGAATTACAATTTAAATAATAAATTATGGCAACGGTTTAAATTGTAAATATTTTAAAATCGGCAATAACGATTTGGATTAAACTATATTCTGATGTAGCCAATAAAGACACCGAACTATGATTGTTAATCAACAACTTTCTTAAAATGTTGAGCTTAGAATTACAATTTAAAATATAAACTATGGCAACAGTTTAAAATGTAAATATTTTAAAATCGTCAATAACGATTTGGATTAAACTATATTCTGATGTAGCCAATAAAGACACCGAACTATGGTTATTAATCAAAAACTTTCTTAAAATGTTGAGCTTAGAATTACAATTTAAATAATAAATTATGGCAACGGTTTAAATTGTAAATATTTTAAAATCGGCAATAACGATTTGGATTAAACTATATTCTGATGTAGCCAATAAAGACACCGAACTATGATTGTTAATCAACAACTTTCTTAAAATGTTGAGCTTAGAATTACAATTTAAATAATAAATTATGGCAACAGTTTTAAATCGTCAATATCTTAAAATCGGCCATAACGGTTTTGATTAAACTATGTTCTGATGCAGCCATTAAAGACGAAACTATACTTATTATGCAACATCTTCTGAAAAATTTCGGCCTTGGAATTACCGAAAATATGAAAACAACCTATGGCAGTGGTTTGTCATGTGTCAATATTTTAAAATAGTCAATATCGATTTTAATGAATCTTTGATCTGATGTAGTTTTAAAGACCAAACTATACTTATTAATGAACAACTTCTGAAGATAATGACCAAAAAGGTGAAATGAACTATGATAACTGTTTTACAAAATCGATATCTTAAAATTGTCCTAAGTTTAATCATTCTTTAAAATTAAATTTGAATTTTTATAGAACATAATGTGCTAAGCTATGTGAATGTAAATTGCTGTTCGGAGTGATTTGGACAAATCAATCGGAATTTATTTACTTTTATAACCAGGGTGTTCCAAATTTGGAATTATTTAGGCCTAAGTAGTGGTACTAACAATTTCCACTTTCTCTCCTGGAACTCTGGACTAAGAGTTATCTTTATTCTTGTTATATATGTTATTTTCACTTCTGAATCTGAATTGACTATTCTACAGTTCTATTGTAGGTTAGAAAGTTCGTGCTTTCATCTAGACTGCAACGTAAGTAGGCTATGTAAAACTTTTGATGCCAATAAATTGAATTGAATTCAAGCAAGACGATGTCTAACTGTACGGTAGCATAGTACATCAAAGTCGTTGTCCCATCTTCCAGGTGGCACTGGCTGTGTTTGAATGATTAATAACGTTTCAGCTCAAGATCTGACAGGCAGTGGCAACAGAAGCTGTACCATGTCCAATTGCTTAATTAGCTTAGCCCTAGTCTTTCACAAGATTCTCACTTGAACAACAGGTGCCCTATAGGTTCCCATCGTTTCAAAATCTTAGGACAAATTAGTTCTATTATTATCACAATGGAAGTTAAAACCGATCGCTCATCAAGACACACGCGTATTTCATGAAAATGTATAAGGATAAGCATCAATCGCATGCATCAATGCCTGATAAGTGTAAATTTAGTATTTTCTATGGTACACGAATTACCTGTAAACGTACATTGTTATATTTATATTATAAGATGAAAAATATTATGATTCATAATTTTATAATGAAATCATTCAACATTTATCCATTGAATTATATATATTAATTAGCAATAAAATAATTGTTAAATAAACAAAAATCCATATGGATAATTTCAAATAATCATCATTATCCAAATCAAAGCATGCCCATTTCATTCCTTCTTTTTATCTTATATAACATTTAGGAAGATTTATTTTTCCTTTCTAATATCCAAGTCACTGATAGCATTAACAATACCTTTTCCTATCTTCTGACACGTTTCAGAGTGTCTTCACCATCTTCAGAATTCTCGCTCTACTGAGGTCGCTAATACATTAATTTTCATGTTATGCAAGAAAGGAAAAAAATATGGATCCCGCCGTGAAATTTGAAATATATAAAACCTATAAAAACAATAATGATTAATGAACGACCAACTTAATTTCTCCTCAAATACTCTGATACAGCTATCGATTTCCAAGATAACAAAATTTCAGATAGACATCGTTCTACGTTTGTAAAAACGTTATACCCCTTGGACATTAATTTGGTGTAAGCTTCACGTCTCATAATTTTTAAATAATGTGTATTAAGTGTATGTTTTGTTTTTGTTTTTATAACGTATTGACGACCTCAGAAGAGCGAGAACCCTGAAGATGGATAAGATAATCTGAAACGAGTCAGGAGTGTAAACGAAATCACATGAAGGATAGGAAAAGTTTGTTGTTATTTAGGAGCTTTAAAAAATAATAATTTAATTATATATCAAACAATCAGGTGTTCATTTATAAAAAGTACGATCGTGACAACCCCGAAGAACGTAGCTGGATCTACAGCTTGTTTCTTCATTTTATAAGGCGAAGATGAACTCGAGAGGTTTTTCCCATTAAAAAAAATCACGTGGTGTTGGATTACACCCCCCTGTTTCATCTTTCCTATCTGGTCTTTCTTGGCCAACTCTTGTTTTCTCCTAACCCTGGCGTTATTAGAATATTCGAGGACTAGTGGTCTTTATTGTATATTATTTCCTTTTTTTTTAGGGGGTGATTACCGAGAAGTTTTCTCCATTAAACAAAAGGAAAAACTTCAGGTAGTGTTGGGTTAGATCCCTCCGTTTCATCTTGCCTTTCTGGTCAGTATCATCAACTACTAAAGATACATATTTTCCCTGGGTTATGTTTAAAGCTTCTTTGACGATCAGTGTGCCTCCATCATCTTCTAAATGAATGATGGAATGACTTCTTCCTTGAATATAACTCCTCAGTATATTGAAGGTTTTGTTTGTTTATAGAGTTAGAAAGAAATTCGTTTTTCTTGATGATCCAAGGCTACTACAACGGACAACTGTTTCATTCGCAATCTATGCTTCATATTTTTTATATTTAGTTTTTTATACCCATCAAAAACTATTGTCACTTTTTCATACCTTCTGTTGACATAGGATTCGTGCTGCCTTATAACTTCGCAGAAGCAGACAATAGTAAGCGGTGTGGTTTTCGTTAAAAGGTCCTCGCCATTATTGAATTTGTCTTATTTTGTGCTTGGTCTATTATAACTTGTAGATAAGTTGTAATGATAAATATTTCACTACAAGAGTTGTACAGATATTCCTAAGAAAGCAAAGTAAGGTAATACTTTATCGCGTGGAGAGAGTTTTGTGATGGGACTAAAAAGCTATGTGTATTTTTTTCGAATTTGTCAAAAAAAAAGGTGGTTTTTGGATGTTTGTGTTCAGTGCCGTCTACAGCCCAAACTTGTGAATCGATTATTATGGAATATGTGGACATATTTTCGTCGTATCTCAGATTTTTCAAATTGGGTATTTGAATAACACACAATTTTTTAATTTTACTATAACAGTTGTAGCCGAACTAACATTTTACTACTAATAGTTTTGTTGGTTAATATTTCGATGTGTAAAACTAATATGATAAGTTTCTGCGTTTTAAGTGATACGCCATAAGGTTGTTGGCCTACAGTGTATACAATATTTTCTGTTTTTAGTGTATTAAACAGCTGTTTCTTTAACACTGTTGTCTGTCATACACTGTAGTTTTACACATTATTATTGGCTGTGTTTATCATTCAGTTGTCCTTTAAGCTACAAGAAGATTTGGAAATAAAAATTTCCATAATTAATTAGAAGAAAAATGTTGGTTCTAGGCTAATCTTTGGTGTTGTAGTCAATTACCAAAAATTAATGTTTTCAGTTTTTTGTCGATAACTCAGTTATCGTTTAAGCTACAGGAAAAGTAACAAAATCATTTTGCTTTTCGTTAAATAAGAAAAATATTTTGTCACTTATAAATATTTTGTACAATTAACAGTTGTTGAGATATTCCAAGGTAAAAAGTTTAAATAGCTGCCATTTTAAATTGAGGAAAGGATATTGATTGATTACTTTTCTCAAATTGGGTTTCTATAACACTGAGTAGTATGCAAAATTTAAACTTCATATCATTTACGTTAAAATTTAAAAAACATTAATTTTATTGATCAAAACACAAAATGGCGGCTAGATAGAAACTAAGCATTTTAGGAAATATGTTAATCTAAACTTTTGCATATGTTTTCATGTGAGGAATAAGGTTCAGAAGTTTTGGAAAGATTTTTGTAAACACTCCGTTTATATGTTTCCGATTGAACCCGTTCCCCCAAAAATAAACACTCGTTAGGAAAACAAAGAATCCCTAAACCACAAAAAAAAATGAACAAGTTAGTCATGACAAAATACACAGGAAACTCGATGAAATAGCTGGTAAAAATGTTTTCCATTTCAAATCGGTCTGAGGACTAACGTAGGGAAATAACAATTTATACAATTTTTTCATGATTAAGAAACTTTCTCTATAGTGCTTAGATAAAGCAATATCATGCACGGGTGCACAATTAATCACAAAAGAAGAAATTCAAATTTATCGCCAAACAAATGCACCTGTCCATAGGAAAAATATTTACATAGATGGAAAAACAATAGTGTAATGTGTAATGGAGCTGTGGTTTAGAGTGCGCAACTACAGAGAGGTAAAAAACCGAACGATTTGTGTTCTGTCTTACAGTGAGTAGAAAATTTTGGCTTAAATACTGGCTAACATACTTTTTGTTTTGATTGCATGGACTCACTTATAGTGGGTACTGGCTAGGCAATTCCTAGGGACCTAGCTGGATCTACACTTTTTTTATATAGTCTTGGGTTAGATCCCTTTTTTCATTTCCGACACTGATGGTATTAGAGTATTCGAAGACTAGGTGTCTCTTTAGGTTCTTTTCTTCCTTTTTTTATAAGGAAATGATTTACCGAAAGGTTTTTCGAATTTAAACAAGAAAGGAAAATTAATTTTAAAGATATTTGTGTAAAGAGCTAATTTTAAAGAGTACTTTAAAATGCCTAAAAAAAATTAAAAAAAAAAAAATCAACACGATTGGTGTTTAGAACTATTTCAGCTTGTCAATGAACTGTTTAAATATTATTAATAAAAACAACTGTTTTAAGATTTGTAATATCGCAGCAGTTTTAATAACACGCCCTGCTGCAGCTCCGTACAGACAATCACTGAATGTATGTAGGCTTTGGTTAGTGATTAACGTGTATTTAGTAAAATTTGGAAATAGGCAGTAGTTGACTAACAAACAACTCAAAGATCTAAGTTCAATTCTCAACATTTATTAAACCTGTTTTTTTATTTTCACATTTTATATCTATGCCTCAAGCTGGATCATATCTTTTATCATGTAGTCTTGGGTTAGATCTGTCTCTTTCATTTTTCCTATCAAGTCTCTCTTTAAAACTTCAGTTCTTTTCCAATCCTGACGCTATTATAGTATTCGAAGACTAAGTGTCTTTTTAGGTTATTTTCTTCCTTTTTTTATAGTCGATGATGAGCGAAAAGTGTTTCGCCTTCAAACATAAGTTATGAAATAGTAGTTGACTAACAAACAACTCAAAGTTCTTAATAGTTTGATTTAAGTTCTCAAAGTTCAATTATCATAATACATTAAGCCTGTTTATTATATCTATGCCCCATTAATTATGTCATCACATTAGACCCTTACCATACAGTACTCCTATTAGAGGTTCACCAATAGTGATTACGAGGGTGACAATCCCGAGGGACATTAGCTGAATCACATCTTTTATCATTTAGTCTTGGGTTAGGTCTGTCTCTTTTATCTTTCCTATCAAATCTCTTTGAGAAATTTTCGTTCTCACCGTACCCTGGCTCTATTTGAGTATTCGAGGGAAAGGAGCCTTTATTTTAGGTTTTTTCTTCCGTTTTAAAAAAACCGATGATGACCGAGAGGTTATCCACCTTTAAACAACAAGCAAAATAACATACAGTATTATCAGCTTAACTTGTTTTTTATTTAATTTCTGTTAACAACTAAAAATCCAAGTGAAAAGTGTTTTCCTCTACGATCAGCAGCTGTTTCTCTGGCGATATGAAGCGAATTTTGTAGGTCATCAGTCGAATTCTGTGGAATATTGTTTACGTTTCAAAAAATACGTCCAAATATGATTTATTGTTTTAGAAACTAATTGATCCCTTAACGAAAAAAAAGTGCTATTTTGCCTGGATTTTTAATTTACGTTACCATCTATTTTTTAGCCATAACTTTTATAATTTTTACTATAGAAAGTTCAAGTGAGTATTGTTAGATTTTAAAACTCCATCACATTATATATCACGTGTTATAAAACGAATAGAAGCTAAATTATCAATGCAAAACAACTTTCAGACTGGCATTTTGAAGTTTACCAACCAATGTCCCTCGTGTGATTTGTTTTTTTCGTAAGGGTCAGATCAACCATTAGAAATTGTCAAAATTTATGTCAGTTTTACTCTTAATATTTTTAATCTTCAGTTATCTATCTTGCAGGAAATGGAAGTCCCCTTTCGTTTAGACTATCAGTAAGTGAGTTTATTTCAAAACAACAAATCTAACAGTCAGGTTCACTTGAAGCAATTCAGATTATTTAGCAACACTCTTCATAATCTATTTTCCTGCACCGTTTCCATATAAACACGATATTCTACCTACGCTCTCCACAACCACGTATACAAGGGAGACCCGTCGCCCACAAGGCATTAATGGCTTAGCGAACCGAGTTTGCCTAGGACTATTGTTCATTTTCAATAGCTCAGAAGCTGTCTTCACAATGTTTATACATTCTTGTATTGTCACATGTTTGTTGAAACGTTTCATTTTGGTACTTAGGGAAAGAAAGGGGTAAGATATACTACTGAGATAATAGCCTTTGTCACAATACCGACTTCAGCCCCTCATGCTTCTAACACTTTTTGAAACTTGTCTATCTACAGAAACACATTATAACACTCTATCCTTCTTATTTGCCACTTGACTCCTGCCAATTACGCTGTATGTATATATTAAACAAGTGAATGTATTTTTTTTCATAAGGAGTTGATGTATCAATGACAAAATTATAGGTTTAATTTCAATTATGATGTCACAATATTTTACATTATATATTTCAACCTTTACACTTCAAGATATATAATATACTCATACTGCAAAATAATATGAAGCTGATAATATCATCACATCAGTTATGTAGATTATTAAGAATTTGTAGGATTTAAACTATAGACTGAAAGTACTTCGAAGAACTCTGAGTTAAATTAAACACAAAAACAATATTTTCTATAATTCTACAAAAGTTTGTGTTTCATTTAATTGAGAAATTGGCTTAATTTGTATGTTTGTTATGATCTAAGTGTTTTCACTAGATAACTACAGTTGATTATTGTACTCGAAACGTAGTGTATTTGTAAAATGCTGGTGAAATTTCAAATTAACAATATCAAAAATATTAACAAGTCATCACTATACAACTACTTTAAAACCAATATGTAGTTTGTATCTGTATGAAAGTGTGTATAATATTATTTTTATTATATTATGTAATAACTTCTAAATGTGTTAAATGAGCTCTCCCCATTATTATATAATAACTTTAAAAACAATATGTAGTTTGTGTCTGTTATTATTTTTATTTATTTTGTAATATTTTCTTACAATGTTAATTATGAGCTCTCCCCATTATTATACAATGACTTTAAAACCAGTATGTAGTTTGTGTCTGTTATTTTTATTTAATTTTGTAATAATTTCTCGCAATGTTAATTATGAACTCTCCCCATTATTATACAATGACTTTAAAACTAGTATATATTTTGTGTCTGTTATTATTTTTATTTAATTTTGTAATAATTTCTCGCAATGTTAATTATGAGCTCTCCCCATTATTATATACTATGACTTTAAAACCAGTATGTAGTTTGTGTCTGTATAAAAGTTTGTTTTTTTTTAAGAATAATTTTGTAATAAGTTAATTTCTAACAGTGTTAATTACAAGCCCACCGCATACGTATATATTATAATTAGGATTAATCTTAAAAGTAAATTAGTCATACGATTTAAATATTCGCAAACCATGTTCTACATATTAAAATGCCACATCGATTTTATTATTCTAAATCTATGTGAAATGACAGCTAAAGCACATGATCACTAGTGAAATATTATATTCCGTGTACTGAAAGGGTATGGGTATATACTTGAGAAGTAATAAATTATAAAACATGTATGGGTAAATAACATAGGCAAGTTGAACTTGGTTTTATTGCTCTCTAAACGCGCGTTACAAATGCGGGATGTAAACAATGGAAAAACTAGACATTTGAGAATTTCAGAGCTACTATGAAATAGGAATAACAGTGTATAATTTACAACAATAAAACTCAGAAGTCTTGTCATTTTTCTTTTTCATATTTCGATTCTAATGTTTCTGAGAGCTACCGACTTCAGTTTCCTACTTTTTAAGGTTTCTTGTTTTACCAATAAAGGGGAATTACTAATGTATAAATTCTACATACTATGATCACCTCCATAGAAACACCGACACCCCAGACTACCAACTCTCCACTGATGCGACGATTTGGAGTAATATGACAACAATATATTTATTTAACATTGCAATTATTTATACAAAATTTAACCACCTAACCTATAAAAACAGTTTAATATCTGACAATTGTAGTAAAATTTTTATTTTATTGTTATTGCTATAAGTGTATATAGATATACGGATTTGTGTGTGGGGTGTGTGTGTGGTGTGTATGTGTGTGTGTGTGTGTGAGAGAGAGAGAGAGAGAGAGAGAGAGAGAGAGAGAGAGAGAGAGAGAGAGAGAGAGAGAGAGAGAGAGAGAGAGAGAGAGAGAAGAGAGAGAGAGAGAGAGAGAGAGAGAGAGAGAGAGAGAGAGAGAGAGAGAGAGACAGACAGACAGACAGACAGAGAGAGAGAGAGAGAGAGAGAGAGAGAGAGAGAGAGAGAGAGAGAGAGAGAGAGAGAGAGAGAGAGACAGAGACAGTGACAGGGAGACTATTTGAGGGTGAGCAGGAGGGTCTGTCTTGATATTAACAATATCTAATAAATTTTAAAAAATAATATCAAAGTAAATATGATAAGTAGAATATCCTTTATTTTAGCTTGATAAGTTCTTCATATTATATTAATAATTGTGTTATTTTACGTGTGTTCGTGTTTGAGAGTACCTAATTAAATAAAAAAGAATTGGCGAAACCTTAAGGATTCTATAATATAGCTTGCTAAGTTCTATATTGAATATGTGCCTGTGTATTTCATTGTGAGTATGTATATTATATTACCCAACTCTGTTTGTAAAGAACTTAGACCTGAATACAAATAACATTATTATTACTAGGCTACTTATAAAAACAAATATTTTATAGTCCTTAGTGTATATCGTATTTGATTAAAATCTAGGTTCAGTTTGGTTTTTTGCCAATTATTTCTGAACTATAATATTTTATTTGCAATCTTTGTACACTGGTTCAGGTTACTGATCTCTATATTTAACTAAAATTTGAACAAAATTGGTAATTTTATTTTGAGAAATTATGTTTTTATAACAGGTAATTTTTTTTACCGATAACACACGAATCGGCATTCTTGAAAAATTTCAAACTACACGTTTTGTTTGAGCTCTTAGCGTCTACACTTGAAAAAATTTGATCAAAATCTTTTTTTAAGTCGATTTTGAAAAAAGTCGTATTTTTTTCTTATTTTAATTAGGAAGGTCGAAATTTGTTGATTAGCAAACTTACCCTACACTTTGTATACTCAGTAAGAGAGTTATCCTTTGAAAACGAGAAGCATTTAAATGTCTGTTCAACATTTCAGCAAGTTACCTTCCCTCATTTATTCCCCTTAGGTCGGATCGGATTGCAGTCTGCCACAGCCGCAAAATGAATACAAAGTATACACAAAATCTCCCAGAAACTATTGAATGGATTTGTAACTCGATATCGGAATCTCAGCACATGTTTTGGCTACACCCTTCTATACAAACCGGGTCCGTTTTACAGGAATTATACAATGAACTGGTTGTAATAAAGATATGAATGAAGAACTTTTGTTAGCCCTGTGGTTCTGTATTGAGACGATCTCATAAGTAGTTTGTATTGCCTAATTGCGCGTTTTGTGTAGCAATCGTGAGCGCGACTGCGGTAAATTACACTAACTTTCTTAAATTACTCTTGATACGACCCTCTCCTCCCCCTTACTGATAAAGTCATTTCAACTAATAGCTACCTAACTATTTAATTCACAAAGCTTTTATAGATAAGGTAAGTTCATTGATTAACAGTTCACAGTTGAATTTTTATCGGTTTATTAGTTTAACAGTTTATCATTTTATAAGTTTAACTGTGTATCATTTAATAAATGCATCAGTTTATAAATTTAAATATCTCTCAGTTTAAAATCTAAAAATTTATCAATTTAAAAGTTTATTAGTTTAACAGTTTATAAGTTTATTAGTTTATCAGTTTAATAATTCAAGACTTTACCAAAATTATTAGTTTCAAAGTGTACCAATTTATAATTTTAAAAGTTTATCACTTTATTCCTTTATTAGTTTAACAGTTTACTAGTTTATCAGTTTATTACTTTTAAAGTTTATCAGTTTATAAGATCAAATGTCTCTCAGATTACAAATCTAAAAATTTATCAACTTATAAGTTTATTAGTTTAACAGTTTATTAATTTATTAGTTTATCAGTTTAATAACTCAAGACATTACTAATTTATTAGATTCAAAGTGTATCAATTTAAAAGTTTAAATGTTTATCAGTTTATTAGTTTAACAGTTTATCAGTTTTAAAGTTTATTAGTTTAACAGTTTATCAGTTTATTAGTTTAACAGTTTATTAGTTTTTAAATTTATCAGTTTATTGATTTATTAGTTTTAAAGTTTATTAGTTTATTAGTTTAACAGTTTATCAGTTTTAAAGTTTATTAGTTTAACAGTTTATCAGTTTATTAGTTTAACAGTTTAATAGTTTTATAGTTTATCAGTGTATTAGTTTTAAAGTTTATCAGTTTATTAGTTTAACAGTTTATTAGTTTTTAAATTTATCAGTTTATTGATTTATTAGTTTTAAAGTTTATTAGTTTAACAGTTTGTCAGTTTTAAAGTTTATTAGTTTAAAAGTGTTTTAATTAATGAGTGTAACAGTACATTTATTGAATATTTAAACTTAATAAATACTTCTTAAATCTTACTTTAAAAGAACAACTAGTCTGAATGATATAATGCTTCTACAATGATTGCATTTTAGTTTATAATACTCCACTATCATAATATTTATCTTGATTAGGTCTAGCATAGCTCATAATTTGTAGTAAACTATTATAAATTTTGTGTTTAAATGTGGCGGGTTTCTATATATACGTATAATTGAGATATATTTGTGTTACTCTTTAGAGTAGTGCTTCGTATTTTAATCTCCTTTTTTAATTCTTGAATTTCACTTCTAACTGCATATATTACTTAATATTTGTATATCAAAAGACAAAGTTGATATCTGAATAACAGATAGGAGAAACAGCAGTTTACTCTAATATTAACCATCCGTTCGACATGAAACCACAAATCATATTTTATTATAATGACTCAACATGTGCAGTGTAAGTGTATGATGTGCAATGTATAATATAGATAAGTGTTAATAACTGTCCTGATGATGCTACCCATAGCAGCGAAACATGTAGAAGAATAATTAAATTGAAATGAACTACTCTAGGTTGTTTTACATGTTATACTCTTGGAATGTAATGTAATAATAAATGCATTAAAAGTGTGTCTCACTTGCGGCGATCAATGGGAAGGTTATAAGTCAATAGGTCACTCGCCATTGAGATACCATCAACAAAATACCATCAACTTGTATCGTTTCTGGTCCTACGGAATTCCAACGTCATTGCAAATTGAAAGGGCTTCTGTAGTCCAGGAGTCTTTGGTAGTGGTGATATCAAGGACCACGTGAATTTCCTAAAAAGGAGGATCTGGGACGGATTCAAGTCGGATGGTATAATATATATAAGAGTAGTTTATACGTCCATGGCCTTTCCACTCCTATCAGGTAAATTGATTGGATCAACTACATTTGAAAGCAACCTGGAGAATCATCACTAGAACGTCAAGAAGCTTTATTAAAATACAAAGAATAAATAATTACGATATAATTTTTTTCGTTGTTTGTTTAAAGGACATAAACCTCTCGGTCTTCATCGCCCTTATAAAAAAATGAAGATAAAAACAAAAAATCAAAAATTCTAGCCCTCGAATATTTTAATAGCGTTAGGGTCGGATAATACAAGTGTTGATCGAGCGAGACCTGTTAGGAAAAATCAAAGAAATGGATCTAACCCAATACTACATGAAAAACGTGTAGATCCAGTTAGGTTCCCTAGCCCGAATTAGCTATATCTGAGCTTCTGATTTTACTATTTTATATATTGGTGATTCATAAAGCTGCTAAAACTTACACAAATGTCTAGATCATACTCATAAGAGGATCTGGTCCTTTGTTAGTAGACGAGGGACATATTTTACAAGTATGGGGAGGGAGTCAAATTCCTTTCTTGGGGGAGGATACAGAGAATCCAATTTTATTTTGTACCGTGTAAAGATTTGAAATCCACAGAAAAAAAAAACTGAACTGCAAAAAACTGAACAAAACAATGAATAGAAATCACACGCATCTATTTGAGACGTGAAATAGGAGTGGTTATTGTTATTGGACAGAAGAGGGTCCACTCAATAGAAAAATACATCCCTGAAGAAGATGCTGGGTTTCTTGTGAATCTTAATTTCATTTAAGTAATTAAATAGATTCCAATATTATACGTTCCCATAGCTCCCCTCAAAAAACTTGCACTGTTAAATGGATTAGGATAAGATAAAACAAAGGGAAAAGTTTTGGAAATTATAACCGATTTTTTTTTGTTAATTTTAAATTGTCATTCAATATACAGGGTGTTTATTATACCGTGGTAGTGGTGTCTCGTAAACTATAGATCCCATGAAAAACATTAAATGAGTGACATTGGTTACTTTTTATTGGATTTAAAAATATGTATTCCAAATTTTGAAAATTTGCTGACATTTTCCAATCCTACTTGAGCTATGTTTATAATTAAAGTATATCTTAGTAAGTTTTTACCTGCTCCATAAAGGTTTTATTTTATTTTACTCCTGCATTAGTATTTACACTTCCTAGACTATTCCTAATAAAATTTTTAATTCGATGCAACAATGGGAAGTACGGATCTCGCCTACGAACGTTCAACCGCCTTCAGGAAAACGAGTGTGATTATTTAAATATACCCAAGAAATAGTTTTAAAAAATTTTCAAACACACAATAAAAAAATATGAGTTTCTAAAGGAATTTTAAGTTAATTTCCATATTGAAAAATGTCGGCGACTTTTCAAAATTTGGATAACATATTTTTAAATCGCATAAAAAACGAAGGTCTCCCCTTTAAAGTTTTGCATATGATCGTTGGTTAAAGACATACATATAGGCTCTGTAGAGAACAAAGGTGTTTACTGTTTCACAAAGGAAAGTTTTTAAATTATGACCCAAATTGTGTTAGTGGTTTCTCCTTAATTTTCTCCCGTTCTAGTTATTTTAATAATCCCCCCCCCCCCCCGAGTTAAAAAAAGTATCGTTAAAAATGTCAATAATATAGATTCTTCAGACCGTTAGGCTTATTTTGTTCGGAATTTTTTTTTAATGGAATTTTTGGACTCCTACTTATGCGCTTGAAATATGTACATAGTGAAAAGAAAATTTAGCCAAGTTCAGTCGTAAACGAAAAACATAAACATCCTATTTTTTTTTCAAATTTGGCTATTATAAAAAAAAAAGAACAAAAAACCCCTAACCCTGAAATACTACTCTTAGTCAGGGTCAGAAAAGATTAAGAGTTGTTTAAGAAAGACATTACAGGAGAGTTGACAGAGGGGATCTAATTCAAGACTACATGAAAAAATGTAGATCCAGTTAGGGTACCTCGAGATTGTCAAGCCCGTACTCACTATAGATGAGCCTCTGAGAAGGAAATTAAACAATTCTATAAAGGTAAGAATCACTATCCCGAGAGAGCTTATTACAAAGTCACTAAAAGCTAAAATTTCCCAAAATTGGCTATGCAATTTCATTTAAATTTTAAGAAAATGTGAAAATCCAAAGTAATGTACCAAACTTCAAGTTAAAAAAAAAAAAAAAAAAAAAAAAAAAAACTAGGTACTATTCCAAAATAATTAGATAAAACTAGCAAAATTTAAACTTGACAGACATTGTTAGAGAAAAAACAATGTATGTAAGAAATGAATTAATCGAATTCAAAAATATGATTGTCTTTCTGTACAACTGTACACGACAGTAATAGAACATAACCCCCCCCCCCTCCATCCCTTGGCTGTAGACCCACTCGTCATTAATATGTTTTTCTCTTTTTTTTAATGTTGTAGTTACGTGGTTTTGTTTAAAAAAAAAAAAGTATTTCTAACTTAAAAAAACAGTATTAATTAATTATTATATGGCCGTACTTTTCTGTGTGACAGATCTATTAATAACAAAAACGTTGGTAAAAATGCATTAAATGGATTTTATCATTTAATTAAAAATGGCAGCAAATGGAAGATAAAATTTGCTACATGTACACTATTTTATCCTCAAACACTCCAAACTAATAAATTCCATATTGTTAAAACACGTTATGTAATAAAGTGACTTATTTACTTACATGTTTATTAGTTCTATTCCTTCTTTTTCCACTTCTTATATATTTATTTTTATTTATTTAATATTATAAATAAATACCCCCCCCCCCCCATTATTGGCTTGTTGATTTTATTGTTGTATTTTTTCCTTTTTTGGGAATCATAAATTACCTGTGACCGCCTAAATAACCTCTTCAAGATATTGTGGAGCATTTTTCCGTTGTTACTTAAAGGTTTTACTTCTCGGTCATCATTGCAAATAAAAGAAAGAAAAGAACATAACATAACCATCCATAGCCCTCGAATACTCTAATAACTTCAGATTCGGAAGAGAATAAGAGATACCAGAGAGAGAGAGATCCAACCCAATATAAGATGAAGAAATGTGTAGATCCAGCTAGGACCACGGAATTACTATTCACTATAAGTAAACCGATGAAATATCGTAAGGAACACTTGGTTAAAGATGCTTGCACCACACTGTGTACTATGTATGAAGCTTATTAACTTATTTCTGTCGTCAGGGTTCATATTTAGGAGGAGATGGTTTTAGAGAGTGAAGTGAATTAAGAATAGGTGGGTGAGAATTGATTTAGAGATACGTATATAGTTAGACATGTTGCGGTAAATGTACTTACAGGATTTTAATAGGCAATAAAATAGTGTAAAACAACTCTTATTAGGAGAAATAGGAATGTTTAAGTATAATAATATTCAAGAGATTCCCTCCGCCCTCCCGGGGTCTCTAGTGAGTATTGCGCTGGGAGACGTTGCACGTTTTCCTCGTGGGGGGGGGGGAGCTCAAGAAATTTCAATTTGACCACTATCGTGAGGATAACTTAAGGCAACGATTAGTAGCGCATTCTGGTTGAGAAAACTAGATTTACGGTAACGGGAAGTCATTATGTTGATTACACACCAATCCAAAAGATTCTTCTTGCAAGCCTAGGCCCTCAGTGGTAAGTTGGGAAAAGGATTGATTTATTATTTGCAGAGATCTTTCACGAAATCTAAAGACAAACTTAACGTACAAATGCTTATATCAATATCTTATTTATTTCAGGAGTTATAATACTTTTTTTTGTAAAATAACAAAATGGTGGATAGACGGTAATGAAGAGGAATTCTACTATATGTTACTTGACAATTTATTGTTCGTTTTGATGTATATAACCCAAGTAGAAATCGGTGAAGGATTAAGAAACACACACACCCACAGACGCGCGAACGCACGCACGTACAACAAACTCGAAGGGGCTTCATCTTCGTCTTCTTAATTCATTGATCATTAAATTTTTTCGTTAAAAACGACTTCAGATTCCTGGATTCTCCCAAGATTTAACATAGCTGGCATACTACAACATAAATCGACTTGCTTAGACCTAGATCATCCTGAGGGAACAAACAACTATCCTTATTGCCTTCCAGATTATCCACCAAGGGAACAACCCCCTTCCCGATATAATAAAATAACCCAAGGCTTATTTGTTATAATACAAGCCCAGATTTTTTTAAATAATTTTGATATTTTTGTAATCATAAAAAATTTTAATAATTTTTGAAAAAGTCATATAATATTTAATTAAAATTAGAAGTAAAATTATTAGATTAAATGAAACCGTAATTAATCACCTTGATTTAAACTTTTGTACACTTAAAATCACAAAAACAGATTGTGAAAAATACATATTGCATTTAAGGATATATTAAGGATAATTAAAGAAATAATTTCTTTAAAAATAAGTAGAAAAAGGGAATAATGTATGTGACATAAATTAAAAATTTGTTAAGGTGTTCAAAAGATATTTTCTGTTGCCTGGTTTCATCAAAACCATAATAGCTGTCCTTGAGAATAGGTATCCAAATCAAATCAATATATATCAGTAAATCTTTTATAAATTGAAGAGAATATCTTAAATAAGAATGTAAATCATTTTGGAAACAAGTACATAATATAAATCAAGTGCTCAGGCCTAGTTTGTAATTTCAAAATCAATTTACAGTCATTAATTTTGTTCCCCAGAAACGTTCCAAGACGGTACGACCTCGAGATAGGGGTTAAGACATATTGAATCAAATAATTATATTATTTTAAATAAGAAAATCAGTAGAGCTAAGTCAAGTGGCAAACAATTGATGCTAAGAGCATTTCATTCATTATAAAAAGTATTGTTAAAATGTAAATACTGTTGGGAAAAGAGAGAGTTTTGTCAGAGAACTCAAAATTTCGTTCAGAAAGTTAATCGTTCGAAAGCAGAGGCTGAAGCCGATCGCCCAGGAGGGTATATATACTGTGAATCTTGAAATAGGGGATTTAAAGCATAAGAGTAGTTAGTACCGATATGAAGAGGTCGGGGTCTTGAATTTTTAGGGGGTAGGTGTGAAGGGTCCTGAGTGGCGGAGCGTGCGAAGGGTCCGTCTCAACACACACACACTTATATCCCCGAAAGTTGTGTTAAACAGATATTACGGTTTTTAATTATACCAGCCACAAAACGCACTGCGCTTTTTGCTGAATGATAGCTGTTTTTACACAACAAAACACGAAACAACACAAAGTAAATACTCATTTCAAACACCGGTAGTACGGGCACTAATAAAGAAACGTACTGTAGATGAACGTGAAATTCAACATAAACATTTATTTAAAAGGGTGTAATTTTAAAAGGAGAAAATAAAATAACTTTTTATAATATGTGCTTTCCAAAGACCTTTAAAAAGAGGTATAACTTTACCTATTTATAAATAACTCTCCACCTTTTGGAAAAGGTCTTTTTGAGCCACTAAAATAAAATGAATAGTTATAGAAATCGTTTATAGAAAAGGACGCCCTCTTTGACATATACAGGGTGATTGAAACAGATGTGACTGCTGTTTTATTCGATAAGTGCAAGTTTTAACTAACTATAAAAGGTAACCACCAGGATGTTTTGAGTTAAAACTGGAGGTGTTAATTTTTTTTATCCTAACGTACAGAATCATTTCCTAAAGTTTGACAGCTTACTTATAGGACACTGTATTTAGATGAGACGAAACTTCTTTTGAATTAGATATTATAAAAATAGATTAGAAAGACAGAAAGTGTCGTGTAAACGTTGAAGATGAAGCAGCATAGCATCTTCTTGAAGGTCACTGTTAGCCCTACTGTTTGTACTTACGGGTTAAGGGAATTATATCCAATATAAAATCCTTATACCAAATCTGAACTCAATATCTTATTAATTTCTGGAGTAAAAGAACAAAATGGTGGATAGACGGATAATGAAACGGAATTCGACTATATGTTTGACATTTTTTGTTCGATTTGGTGTGTAGCCTAAATGCGAAAATGAGTTGCCAGGTCATCTTTTCAGGGACACCCTGTATATTCTGTATTTTGTATTAGGCCACTGCAAGACGCCGTGAACTCTATTAATGTTTAAATTTTCTCAAATATACGAAACAGAAAGAAAGTCCAAAAACCCTTAATTTTTTTTTTTTTTTTTAAGTATAAAGTATGTTTTGTGTCCCTGAATGATGGTGTAACAATCTGGAAGATCTGCTTGGATCTAAAGAATTTTTCATTTGGTCTTGATTTAAATTTCTCTTTCATATTTCACATAAGGTCTTTCTTGATTAACTCTTATTTTCTGACTCTGAGGATTTTAGAGTATTCTAGGGCGAGGGTCTTTATTTTATGTTCGTTTCTTCCGTTTTTTTTAAAGGGTAAAGGTGATTGAAATATTTGTCGTCTTTAAGCATCAAGAAAAATAAAATAATAATTATGTTTACTTCTTGGTCATAGCTGAATATAAACTAATATTAGTAAAAAATAAATCCATTATTTGAAGTTCCGAAAGTATAAACCAGGTAGTAGGACAGAATACATTTGAAAGAATGTTTCTTAAACAATATTTTTAAATTCATTACAACGATTTTGGTGTCATTTTTTGGTTTGATCTTTAAAGAAAAAAATAATAGATTCAGGTAGAGTTAAATATTAAGAAAAGCATACAAATGATATAGATCATTGTGTTCCTTATTGATAAAATCGCTTTTATAAACTAGGGTCCTTATTAGATTAGATATAGGGGGATTATGAGTCAAAAGTGCGTCCCTTGTCTCTTTCATATCTTTGTCACTGGTGTCCTTGTTAATATCTTCACAAGGACAAGGGTTGCCAGCATATTATTCTGAGGTGTAATATCAAAGGGGTGATCAACAAACACCAAAACCACTATCGATTACAAGATCAACTAGATCAGAGATTCGGTAGAATGAAGAAAACTGTTTGGCACCAAAGTACGAAGAGTTTTCTATAACCCTGTACGAATGTAAGAAAAAACATAGATCTTCATTGATGTTCTTTTAAGGGTAAACTCCTCTCAAGAGCTGACCTATAGTGAGTACTAGTGAGGTTCCTAGATGGATTTACATCTTTTTCATTTAGTCTTAGGTTAGATTCCTCTCTTACATCTTTCCTATCAGGACTTGCTTGACCAACTCTTGTTCTTTTCCGACAATGGCGATATTAGAGTATACGAGGGCTAGGGTTCTTTATTTTATCTTTATCTTTTCTTTTATAATATGATGATGACCGTGAGGTTTTTCGTCTTTAAACAGTAACAACAAAAATAACTAAAGGATCAGCCAGAAATAAATCTGTACATTGGATTATATGTAAAGATCTAATGGAGGAAGGAAAGCAACTAACACATTTAGAAAATTAACCAATAGCAGTGAGAAGCTCTACCTTACTCGAACTTTAGTTAGAAACCGAAAAAACAATTCACCATAGAGAGCAAGAAAGGAAAATAAAGAACCAAACAAATACACACAAAATAATAATATAAAAAGGCCTTAAAAGACCTTTTATTTTTGATCATACCCATTGTGGTACAAGGAATATAAAATCCAAAATAAAGAATAATTGCCACAATTTCTTCATATAAGACCTTATTTTTGGTCATAGGAATCATTAAGCAGTGAGGTACAAGAGGTTTAAATTAATAAACTCCAAGATATATGGTCTTACAAGGATAACAAAACAAGATGGAACATTACGACTAACTGTCACAATTTCTTCTTAAAAGACCTTATCATTAATCATAGGAATCATTAAGCAGTGTGGTACAAGGATTATACAAAAATCAACTTCAAGTCAATGTCACGTTTGACGTTTTTAATACGATTTTTATAAAACCTCAGAAAACTACAAAAGTACACACAATTAAAATAAATATACAATCAGTTGAAAATAACACGATTGAATCACTTATAGATTTGGTAGCACATGTCAGTATAATTATACCTCAGTAGAAGATATATCATTAGAAGTAAAATCGTTACACATAGTAAAATTATCCGCTAAAATAAATTTTGAAATGCTGGGTCAGCCCGAAATAGTATTAACAATAAATGTAATTCAATTTAAGTAAAATTATATGTAGCATCTGGGATTTTTTTTTAGTGAAACATAAAGCAAAAATTAGTTATAATGAGAAAACAATTCTCTTCAGACACAATAAATATGAACCAATATGGAGAAAAATCGTTTAATAATTAATATGAAACTTCAAACTCAGACAGAAATTAAAATAGATAAAGACGTCATAATAAAACCAGATCAAAATTTGAGAATAAAATTGCATGGATTCAGATGAATTTGAAACTGAATAAAATTTAAGAGAAAAAAGAAAAATTAATACTGACATAGCAGAGGCTAAACGATAGTGGTCTTAAAATACTATACCTCTTTGTCAGTTTGGAACTCTCTAAATTCGTCACTTCACAAACGAAATCAGAGCAAAATATTAAGCTTCGTATCTGGCCATGGCGCTTTCAAGAAGCATCTTAATACCATGGGATTAAAGCAACAAGCAACCTGGGTAGAAAATCCTCTCCTTAACCGAGGGCATCGAAATAAGTTAATCAGAAATAAGATGTACACAAAAAGTCTTATAGGCTGAAGTGTCTAGTGGGTAAAACCCACTTCCATGAATAATAATAATAATAATAATACATAGCAGAGGAGGAAAGTATTTTTATATATACATTTATAATGAATCAAGAAAACCACAAAATATCCAAATAAAAACACACTCAGACATTTTCAAAAAAATTCTAATTCTAATTTACAAAATGATATGCAAACAAACAAAAATTAATACACTGCAGTTGAAACACTAAAATATAAAAAAAACAGCATTCCCGATACAAATGGTATACCTTTTGAGATATGCCCGAATTTAAGTCAAACTCAACACAATCAAATAGCTAATATAATTTAAAAAATATACACATATATTTACTACAAAGGTATCATATTTAACTTGTGCAACAATATCGCCAGCAAAAATCGAAACTGTTTACAGTACAGTGCTACAGGGGTCCATTGCACCAAGTTATAAATAAAGGTCTCTAGAACGACAAATCTTAAACTACGGATTAGACAAATTAAACGAGACAAACATAATGGAACAATCCCCAGATTTGACCAAATATTCATCCACAGCTTTCAATGTAAAAAAAAAAAAAAAATACATAAAAAAAATACGATGGCACAAAGACTGGTAACAGATTTCAGGAAGGTATACTAACAAATTAAATCAGACAATTTCTAATACCATCAATAAATTTAGTATTTAGCTGTCTAGCAATTTACAATAATTCACAAAACTATATTTTTAAAATGCAATTTTTTCACTTGAATGTTGATGAAGCTTGTAAATATTATTAACCATACATAACATGTCAAACTACACCAGACTACACCAAGGAGATTCCTTATAGGCATATTTATTCGAAACGTCTAGCGTATATAAATTGACACGATTTTATTTGGACTAGATTTTGACACTAAACTAAAGAATTTGGAAATTGTATTACAAGAACTACAGAAAGAAAATTGGAATTTAAGCGCAAACAAATGCATTTAAAAAAATCAAAACATTAAACTAAGAAAAATATCAAACAACATAGAACATTGCAAATGATTGTTTCATATTTCTCTTTAAAGAGACCTGATATATGATCGTAAGAATCATTAACCAAAAGTATCAGACTGCAAAAAGTAAGGAGACACTGTTTTGTCACATTGGGGTCACTAGGGAGGTAGGAACGGACATGAAACATTATTAATGAGCATTGAAGGGTTAGCCAGAATTGGACCTTAGTTGCACCCAGAGGAACCATTTGGCAATATTAGCCCTCTATGGTATACTATCATGAGGGAAGAAAAAGATATCTTGTGTAAAGCTTTTTTAAATGTTTTTTTCTTTAGAAAGAAAAATTCATTTCTTTGTTTCCTTTTTGTACTGTAGAATAATTTACATATGAGTATGGTCAGTAAATCCTTGTTGCTCCTTTAACTTTCACTTATCATTTAAATTGTGTCAGTATTATTATTATGTTCATGTATTTCATTTATTATTTAGGCTATTTATAATGTTTTTCTTCAACTATTTCGAAGTAAACTTTTCTTTTTAAGTTTATTAATTGTTTTTATGTTTAATTGTTAGTTACTAATTTTGTTTTAATATTTCCTCTATTCTTTCTATATTTCAGGTGTTTGTTTCTGTTTCTCATTCTTGTAGCAGAAAATATAAACGGAACCAAGTTAAAATAAATTTGTTTATTCTTTTCCTTTTTTCTCAATATATTTGTGTTTATTTTTATTTCTTTTACCATCTAGCGAAGAATAATGATTGTATTGTCATGAGGTGTTGTGAAAACTGCAATATACCGGGTCTTTCAAAAGTAAGTTGAAGCTTTAACCGGTTGCGGTTTAGATTAGCTTAGGTTAGTTGTCCAATACTCGAGAAAAACTCTTTATTTGTATCGAGATATAATTGATATTTATTAAATTTATTTGTTGCCATAGCAACGCGTATTCTCATTGTTGACTAATTTTAAACACAGGAAAATAGTAAGTAGTACATGATAACAACAACAAATTCTGTTGTTATAACAGAATTGCAACACCATGATATTGAAAACATGATAAACACGATGGAACACCTAAATATATTTACAACCCAATAAAAGATTAGGATCTATCAGAACTCTTGGGTAATGGTGTGTTAGGTAGACAATGTCCTGTATTTTGGCCCCTCGAGGTTTTCAGACCTAAACCTAAAGGATGTTTGGCTGTGGGACTTTTTAAAGTATAGTGTACAGTAAAAAACTACCAACTGTTCAAGAGCTGAAAGAAGCAATTTTCAAAACGTAGTTGAGTTAAATGTCAACACGATAAGAAATACCACGCATAGCATAGAGGAAAGACAGTAGGCTCCAGGAAGAGAATAGCTACCACTTCGAACACCTGTCTCAATAACCCTAACAAGTAAGAATTTTGCTTAATGTTATTTTATTTTTTAATTACTTTTAATTATGTACTTTATTTGGTTTTATGATGGAAAAAGAAATGAACTATAGTATATTAAAGTTTTAATTTACTTTTGAAAGACCGGGTACTTCACGAAATCAAACCACCCGTGTTGATGTATTATATTTTCTTCTAGTCAATGAAAAATTATATAAAATGCAATATATTTCACGAAATCAAGCCACCAGTGTTAATGCACTTTATTTTCTTCTAGTCAATGAAAAGTTATATGAAATGCAATATACTTCACGAAATCAAACCACCAGTAATGATGGACTTTATTTTCTTCTAGTCAATGAAAAATTATATGAAATGCAATATACTTCACGAAATCAAACCACCCGTGTTGATGTATTATATTTTCTTCTAGTCAATGAATAATTATATAAAATGCAATATATTTCACGAAATCAAGCCACCAGTGTTAATTCACTTTATTTTCTTCTAGTCAATGAAAAATTATATGAAATGCAATATATTTCACGAAATCAAGCCACCAGTGTGAATTATCATCTAGTCAATGAAAAATTATATACAATGCAATATATTTCACGAAATCAAACCACCAGTGTTGATGTACTATATTTTTTCTAGTCAATGAAAAATTATATAAAATTCAAAATACTTCACGAAATCATGCCACCAGTGTTATGCCTATATTCCGAATTCCTGCAAGCCATAGTGTTATGACTAGTATGCTTATAAACACATATAATTCTGTCGTTAAGAGTCAAGGACTTACCCGTAGGTTTGTGTCGACCAGTTGTTTATTGACTCTAATGGGCCATAACTGTAATTTATGATTGTTTTATGCTTTGTACTAAATAGTTAGAAGTCCTAAAAATCAGTGGCTCAAGGTGAGGAAGTTCGAACGAATTTCGGAATCAAACAATTAAAGTAAGAGAATACAAAGAAGGAAAATAGCTATAGATTAGATATATTGCAAATTAGTGCGTACGTATAAAACAAAATAACTCAAACGATTTATTATAGAAGATAAAATATCATTAGTTTTTGTGAAACATTAGTCTATATATTGCCCATTTTATAGTCTTTTTTGTAAAAATTCGTTAACCCTATGGTTAAATATAAAATGCGTTTTTACCAAATTGTCTTTAATTAATAGAACGTACAAATGTAGTATCACATAATAAATAACTTTATAAATTAATTTTAATATGTCGAAACTAATATTTTCACATTTTCGATGGACGGCCTGTCGAAAATCACTATTTCGGATTCCCAAGGTCATGAAAATAAAGAGTTTTTTTGTTGTTGTAATTAGTTGATATCTAGCTCCTATATGACTGTAATCATTATTTAACTATTATTTCAGTACTTATTTCCCTGGAGTTAATACTGTGTAGGCTAGTCCTTGTTCTGTTGTCACTTGAATCTAATTAAAGAACATATTGACTCAATAGTCCCGGGACTCAGGACCCGACAATAAAATCTAATATCTGTCACTAGGCCTACCGTGAACATGACAGGGCATTGCCCTTTGTCTTTAGACGCTAAAATAACTGGACTGTAGTAGCTAAGTTTCTTCTAACAATTAAGCTGACAATGTACTGTACAAGGGGAGCGTGATTCTAGTATCTAGTGTACTCCCACTTCTGTAACCGAAGCTGTGATAAACGTAGCAGAAACTTATTCACTCTTCCATTCAAATCGCTATGTCCTCGAGTCTTTGAATTATTAAAAATATATTTAAATTAAGCCTAAATTTGTTTATACTACAAATTAGCCCTAAATCGTACGAATGAAAATTTGATTTTAATAACGGTTGATTTCCTGCCGATTATTTCCTAAACTATAATGTTTTATGTTGAGATTTGGTATCATTATGTTTCAAAATTCACCAACATCTGTAGAGCTAATTGTGTGAAATTGGGTTTTGCACAGATTCTCTTTTTCCTTTTTAGTACCGATTACCCGGTATAATATTACCGTTTTATATTAGTTTTTTAGATTAGGGGTCTAAAACTATATTTACCCTCAAGGAATCATTTTAGTGAGTACGAGCTTGGCAATCCCGAAATATCCTAGCTGAATCTACTCCTTTGTTAATAAAGTCTTGTGTTAGATCATCTCTTCACGTCTCTCTTGACCAACTCTTTTTCTTTCCAGACCCTGATTCTATTAGAGTATTAATGAATACTCTTTACGTTTTTCCTTCCTTTTTTTTAAAAGCAATGATGACCGAAAGATCTTTAAACAAGAAAAAAATTACGTTAGAAAGATAAAAAATTAATTTTCATTGAGTTCTTAGTGGATACATCTTCGAATATACGAATGTTATATATTTCTCTTGTAACAAATCAGAATTTGAAGAGTAGGCCTATTGCTTAAAGTGGAACTTTGTAAATTTGGATAAATCTAAGTTACTATTTTAGTAATTGTGGAAAACCAGTAAAGCACGGGAAATGGTTGTAAGGTAAATAACAAATCGAAATGGTCAACTCAAAATATACTAGCATTACACTTTCATCAAAACTGTTTCTAGAGGGCAAGAATTGTTCTAGAAATAATAGAATTTGACAAAATAACGTTTCGTGTTGCAAAGAAAATTGATATTATTAAACGGCCGAAATTGATATTTTAAACATATTTTGAAATATTTTAAACGGCCGCCATTTTGAAAATATATATAATAAAGTCTTTGATTTTGGTGTAAAAACAAAATTGTGAGTAGACGTGAAACTAAGCATTTTCATACCTATGTTTAAATGATTTTTTCTCTTTATTTTTAAGGGTAGAACAATGTTAAATGTTTCTTTATGAATTTGCGTTATGATACAATTTGCATTGTGATATTTCAAAATTTTGTTAATATTAATTTAGATATAATGAAAAACACTAATGCTATAAGAAATCACCTACACAAGAGGACGTTTCCACAAATAAGATGTCATCCTCAGATGTAATCCGCACACTTTTTTTTTTGGAGAATGGAAAATTTTCATAGACAGTGGGTATCTAAGTAGTCTTAATAGTGTGAAACTCTTACTCAATAAAAATCATCACTATACTATAGCTTAGGATCAGGGATCAGTAATACTCCAAGCTAATAAGCTCTTTCCGTAGATGGATGGAAAAAGTTAGTGAAATGAGCAGATTTAAAACGTAATTGGGAAAATAACAAGCATAGAAAACTCACGCAACATTGGAACCTAGCTGGTATGGAGAGGGCTAGTTAGTTAACATAGTCCGATGTAAACTCCTATGGTACGAACAAAATAACTTTATATAGAACGGTATCAAAACACAATTTCTATAAGTACAATAAAATAACATTAGTGCAGTTATAACACCGTAAAAACTAAACCGTCAGAGATAATCTTCTAAAAAACAACTACTATTGTAAGTTAGAAAAAAACCTCACAGAGAACGGTTTAAAAACAAAATTTCAATAAGTAAAATAAATTACGTTAGTGCAGTTATAACACCGTAAGAACAAAACTGCCTAAGATGAACTTCTAAAAACAACTACTAAAGTAAGTTAGAAGAGAACCCCACAGAGAACGATTTAAAAACAAAATTTCAATAAGTAAAATAAAATAACGTTAGTGCAGTTATAACACCGTAAGAACAAAACCGCCTAAGATGAACTTCTAAAAACAACTACTAAAGTAAGTTAGAAAAGAACCCCACAGAGAACGGTTTAAAAACAAAATTTCAATAAGTAAAATAAATTACGTTAGTGCAGTTATAACACCGTAAAAACTAAACCGTCTAGGATGAACTTCTAAAAAACAACTACTAAAGTAAGTTAGAAAAGAACCTCACAGAGAACGGTTTAAAAACAAAATTTCAATAAGTAAAATAAATTACGTTAGTGCAGTTATAACACCGTAAAAACTAAACCGTCTAGGATGAAATTCTAAAAAACAACTACTAAAGTAAGTTAGAAACGAACCTTACAGAGAACGGTTTAAAAACAAAATGTCAATTAGTAAATAAAACAACATTCGTGCAGTTATAAGACCGTAAGAACTAAACCGCCTAAGATGAACTTCTAAAAACAACTACTAAAGTAAGTTGGAAAAGAACCTCACAGAGAACGGTTTAAAAACAAAATTTCAATAAGTAAAATAAATTACGTTAGTGCAGTTATAACACCGTAAAAACTAAACCGTCTAGGATGAAATTCTAAAAAACAACTACTAAAGTAAGTTAGAAACGAACCTTACAGAGAACGGTTTAAAAACAAAATGTCAATTAGTAAATAAAACAACATTCGTGCAGTTATAAGACCGTAAGAACTAAACCGCCTAAGATGAACTTCTAAAAACAACTACTAAAGTAAGTTAGAAGAGAACCTCACAGAGATCGGTGTAAAAACATAATTTCAATATGTAAAATAAAATAACGTTAGTGCAGTTATAACACCGTAAGAACAAAACCGCCTAAGTTGAACTTCTAAAAACAACTACTAAAGTAAGTTAGAAAGAACCCCACAGAGAATGATTTAAAAACAAAATTTCAATAAGTAAAATAAAATAACGTTAGTGCAGTTATAACACCGTAAGAACAAAACCGCCTAAGATGAACTTCTAAAAACAACTACTAAAGTAAGTTAGAAAAGAACCTCACAGAGAACGGTTTAAAAACAAAATTTTAATAAGTAAATTAAAATAACGTTAGTGCAGTTATAAGACCGTAAGAACAAAACCGCCTAAGATGAACTTCTAAAAACAACTACTAAAGTAAGTTAGAAGAGAACCTCACGAGATCGGTGTAAAAACATAATTTCAATAAGTAAAAAAAATAACGTTAGTGCAGTTATAAGACCGTAAGAACTAAACCGCCTAAGATGAACTTCTAAAAAACAACTAGGCTACAAAGGTAAATTAGTCAAGGCTGTGGACGTTTTATAAAAAAGTCATCTTAAATTTTAAGACTACAATAAAAGAAAACAAAATTTAATAATTGTTTAATTGGTAATAAGTGAAAAATATAATCAGTTTTTTTATTGAAGTTTATTGTAAATTTTAAAATGGCGGCTTTTAAACTGGGGGGAGGGGTAAGTTCTCACCTGTTGTTCCTAATAGCTCACTGAGTGCAGCTGGACATTCTATTCAGATTATACTATGGTATTCTTTCTATACTACTTACATACAACTCTCTTTGTCAATCTCTAAGTTTATAACTCGAAAACCACTGATTCAATTTTCATGCAGTTTTATTTTGATTTAGGTGCAGGTTTAGTATGTGTTTTATTCAATTTGAATGAATAGTCCACAAGTTATAACAATATATGTCAGCACAAGTAATAAGAAAATCACAATTCCCGACATATTTTACGCAGTTTCTTAAAATTTACAACTACAGTGTATTTATTTTATGCACGTTTTCAGATTTTTATTTGAAATCGGCGCAGTAGTTTACGAGTAACCATTTTACGCTGATGAAAAATAGAAAATTCAGATTTTCCCCTCTCATTTTCTTAACATTTTCTGAAAACATTTTCAGTCACACAATTGGTATATTATCTAAACAACAATGCATTTTATGAATTATTAACGTCGGTATCATTTAACGTCATGTTTTATTAAAATCATTTCACAGGTTTCAAAATTACACAAGGTTTTAGTTGAGGCTGCCGTCGAAAGCTATTCATAAGAGGTGAGGTCTAGCCTGAGCTGTAACCTCTAGGCTAATGCCTCAGTCTATTAGATTGGTGAGGGGAAACAGGGTTCCGTTCTTTGGGTATACTTTAATCAAATGTATCGCTGTTTTAGAAAAGCATTTTAATGAAGAAAACGTTGTTTGCAAATCAGGAAGGCCGACAAAATTTAATACAACAAACAAAAAAAAAAACAAAGGACAAATATGACAGACATCCACGACTTTTTTTTATGTGTATTAAAGTAAATGGTAAATCAATTCTATTTAATATTTAATAGAAGGAAAAGAATATACCCTTAAGTCTTTACTTGAAGTTATTGTGGGCGAAAATTTTAATTGGAGATGTCACATTTCAAATATTGCGGATTTCCTGACATCTGCTTGCTTTGCTCTCCGAATGATTTCAAGGATTACCAGCGTAAAAACCATAAATCAGTTTACTCTGCTATGTACGTTCTCGGCTGAAACAGTCGGGGGAACTCTGTCGATGCTTTGAAAATTTTCCGTATTTAGAAACGAATGTTTAATTAGATAATGTTTAATTCGAAATTTAATCAATCATGTAGACTATGTTTAAAAATATAGAATTTTGACTTTTCCATCTATTTATATATATGAAATGTTGGTGTATTTTAAGGCAAACCTTAGTATGTTCGAAGAAAACAACATAACCATTCATATCTCATGAGGAAAAAAAGTATAGCAATATCCTGTGCACAGATTGGAATTTTTAGAACGTGGCATTTATTACTCTGGTTTGAAATTATTTAATAAACTTCCAGAAAATATAATAACAAATCAAATTTTAAAAAAAAATTAACATACCACGTTTTTACAACGGACTAAAAAGTATAAATTAATTTTTCATTATCCTTTACAATTTTGACGGAGGACGTGGAATACTTGGAGAGAAAAACGTGGGGCGCAGCCAGTAAATAAAACAAGAGACAATCCGGATGAATTCACAGCTAATTTCAGTGAATCGGAAATGAGATTCACTGTAATTTTATTTATTTACTCCTCCTTAACTATCATAGATTGCCTGCGCCCCACGATTTTCTCTCCAAGTATTCCAAATATATCCATAGCCAGTAACAATCCTCCCTCAAAATTGTAGAAGGGTCATGAAAAATAATTTTATACTTTTTAGTCCGTTTTAAAAACGTGGTACGGTATGTTAAAAAAAAAATTATTTATTTATTATTTTCTATTTTTTAGTCTTATGTCCGGGTGAAAGATTTCAATTGGTTCTGTATATATTAATGGGACTCTAACAGGGACATATATAGGAAATTCCCAATACATTTCACATCCTGTTTAACTACAAATAACGCGTTTAAGCAATAACGCGGTTAAGCGACAACGCGGTTAAGCGAAAAAGCGGTTAAGCTATAACGCGGTTAAAAAAAAATCTATATCTCATTGACCGATTTTTATTTGTTTAAATAACTATTGTTTAAACAAATTTAGAGACAAGAAACCAACTGAATATTGTATTGTCATCCAATTCTGACCTATGTTCAAAATTTCAGGTCTCTAGCTTATCGGGACGTTGGTTTAAACTCGATTGCAAAATTCCACCCGGACAGAAATGACGGAAACCGAACTAATAAAAAAGTGGTAAAAAACAAAGTTGTTTCAAGAATTTTCGCGGATCACTCAGAGGATACATCTTGAGGAATGCTTTAAACTCAGTGGAAAGATAGATATACATTAATGGAAGTACCTGAGCTTCAATAATTTTTTTTAAATAATAATAAAAGTGGTTACTGTTGAAAATTCAGATATCCTAAAAGAAGGCCAGTTATCTACATAGAAGAGACTTACTTGAACCATCAATCTAGATAAAAAGGTTAAATCAATTATGTAATAAGCTATCCGGAGCTGAAAAAAAAACTCAATAATTCAAGTGTAATCCACGCAGGTGGAATCAGGACAAATTAAGGGTATATACACAAAGCTCGATTTCCACTGATGGCTTAGCTAGTTATAAATAAGAAAGTTCAAAATACAAATACAAATCTGTAATGAAAAAGCCGTGACGTTAGAATTTTTGTTTGATTTGGGTTAAATATCCTCGATTCTGTTAATTGGATTAGAATGACATTCAACAATAAATATTAGGTTAGGTTAGGTTAGGTTAAGAATTAGGTATGTGAATTTCAAATTGACAGTAATTTGGAAGTCTTACATTTCCTACATCAACTTACTAACAACTAATTTTTGTAAGTCTGACGATATTGCCAGTTATTTACATATATGACACTGAACGTCAATCTAGGTAAAAAGGTTAAACCGAACATGGATTATATACGCTATCCTGAGCTGAAAAAAAATCAATAAATTAAGTGTAGTCCACGCAGGTGGAATCCGGACTAATTAAGGATATACATACAAAGCCCGATTTCCACTGTTGGCATAGTTATAAATAAGAAAGTTGTTACCTCAAAACTTAAAAAAACAAAAAACAAATCAGTATGAAAGGGGCGTGACTTCAGTAGGCCTATTTTAGTTGTATTTTGCTAAAATATACCACGTGAATTTTTTTTAATACGATAAAAACGACACTCAATAATAATTGTTAGGATAGTTTAGGTTATATTACGTTAGGTTAGGTTAGTTAAGTGTGTGAATTTGAAAATGGCAGTCATTTGGAACAGTGTAACGATTCCTATATCAACTTACATGGATTTTGGGTGATGCAGGTATTTCTGAAAAATGATAACATCATTTTTTGACATGTAACATACTTACTCCAAAACCGTTTCAAAAATTTATTTTTTTATTACATAGATGAATTCTATGCATCTTTCTGAGAAAAATGATGTCTTATAAGTTAGGTTTTGTTATATATTAATATATTTTATTAATTTTTAAACAAACGAAGAATTTAAAAACAAATTAACATGTGCCAAATCAAGGGTTAAGCCTCTCACAATTACTCGAAACTGCTATATACTGAGTCCAACCACAAAAAAGTTGTTATTACTATGTTTTTATCGGACATTTGCCATTATTGCTGTAAATAAAACTAATCCACGACGTTTCTATATTATAAATCAACTATAGTTTTCTTAGGTTATAAATTTAGTTTTAGTCACCAACATGGCTCCATATATAAGGCTATGTTGGTGTTTTTCTTT
This sequence comes from Aphrophora alni, assembly GCA_963513935.1. Lineage (NCBI taxonomy): Eukaryota > Metazoa > Arthropoda > Insecta > Hemiptera > Aphrophoridae > Aphrophora > Aphrophora alni. The sequence continues at coordinate 56,510,093 of OY740765.1, read as the reverse complement.
TTTATGATCTATGTTTAAGATTTGATAACGTGAGTTGATTTATACTCTCAAACCGACGTATATTGGTTTTTATATAGACAACTGTCCGGTTTAAACCGTATTAATAATGTGAACAATCCATCATTATAATATATCTTTAAAGATATCATCATATAGGCTAGTAGAGAGCGATGTCGTAGTCCGAGCTCTGCATACAAACTAAGAACGTACTTTTTTATAATATGTTATTACTTCCTCCTCGATCAGGTTTCTGCAATACGTTTGATTTATTCATTTTAAATTGTTTTGAAATTATTAATTTCCCGTGAATATTTGTCGTTTAACATGCTCTATTTAATTAGTGATTGTAATATATAATGAAAATGTCAACGCATATGACGTTTACAAATTGTTTTTCTCCGAGAAAAGGAGATAAAAAAGCAGTTTCCCGTCTAGTAGAAAAGAAAAACATGTCTTGCCCTGCTACTTAAAATCCTCAGTCGAGCATAACGTCGGTGTCGGTGGAAATGTATTTCTAAGCTACTTTTCCCAGACCTTTTAAAGTGTTCCTCGAAAGAATAAACGGTTATGTCACCGTGTCTATTTCGATTTCACGGTGACACATTTTCTTTCGGTAGAGGGGAATCGTAGGTCGGCCATGTTGGATCTATAACTTCATTCAAAAACTCGAGATTTCCTTCTGGCGGGGAAAAAGTCTCGCTGTTACATATTTTATAAATAGGAAGGAAAAAAATCGTAACCATACTAATGGACGCAAGTATTCGGATCACGAAGGCACTGATCTGAAAATACTCGCTTTTGATTGGACGAAACTTCCGGAACGAATCAAATCCAACAATGGATAAGCCTAAGACTCACGTCGATTTCAACCGACAGCCGATCGAATCGATAATTATTCGAATATCGAACTTTTCAATAGGAAGAAAGCAATACCCTCTATAGATTAGTAACACTTCTCTCCCACAAGTCGTTAACTACGATTTTATATTAAATGGCAAACACTGTTTAAACTAAATTGCAAATCGTTTACACACGATCAAGACTTGCTTTTTGTTGGTCCTCACTTCTAATTTCTTTATATTGGCAACCGTTTAAATGGTCTAGAGCGGAACCCAAGGTGTATGTAAAGTTCGGACATTATTGTGCTATTTCCATATTGGAAAAATAGCCTACCTATATATATGAAGAATTTCGTATTCTCTCAGCGCAGCGTTAGATTCTTTCCTGCTTACAGGCGGCAGTATAAAAAAATTCCTAATAAAATTATATTTTCTTCAATATTTACTAATTAAAATGTAATCCAAAATTAAAAAGTCACAAAATGTACAAATTGAAATAGTTTTCTAGGTAATTAAATTTTATAAATTAATATTTGAATGATATTTAAAACACACTAACATTGTAAGAATATATATAATAAAAATTCGTATAATTTTCTCCAACAAATGGTACAACAATTGTTGGGGTAGAATTTGTGATAAGACAGGAGGGTTAAATACATGTTATGTTCTAAGTGCACGGAGAGTACTGGAATGTTTTTAGAAAAGTATCCCCGTCCACTCTTTACCACATCCGCCGTCCTTTTAGTTCGTTGCAAACTCAAAAAGGTGTCCCCGGTGGGTGTAAGTAAAATTTTAAAATATAAACATAATATATTAAATTATTCTATATAATAAAATAAAAAAACTATAAAATAAAATTTTAGATGATTTTATTCTTAGTGCTTTTTTAAACTGACCAAGCTTATAGAAAATTGTGGTGATAAAAAAAGTTGAAATTGTGGAATTTTCCCAAAACTAAGCTTTCTAATTGATAAAATTGAAAAAATGAGATAAATTTATATTGTGAAAATATTGTTTCTGAAATCGGATTCTTAACCCTCAAATGTTTTAATTAAACTTATCTAATGATTTACTGTGATTTTTGTATTGGTATATTTATATAGGTTGTAGGGCCGAAAATTCTATCATTTCAACAACTTTTAAGAACCTTATTGATCGTCTTGAACGGTAGCATATTTTAAAATATATATACATACGGTGAATAAAATTATATTTTAGTTTCATTTGTATTTTATTCTGTAATTAAAATTTTAGATTTATATTTGAAAATGTTAACAACTTCTGGAATGGCATTTTTGGGGGCTTGCGAAATTGGCCGGTATAAAAGAAAGTAGTTTAATTTGAATAATAAATATAAGTCAATTCTTGTTTTTTTTTCAACCATTTTTAGATGTTCTATGTTTTAAACGGTAACATATTTAAAAATATATATGGCGAATAAAACCATCTTTTAATTTCATTTTATCTGATATTCTGTTAACGCATACTGAATTAGTCTTTTTGGGGCTTGCGAAATTGGCCATTATACAAAAAAGTATTTTAATTTGATTAAGTACAAATAAATCCTTTTTTTCTTCTATTTTTTTTTCAAGCAACTTTTGAGATAATCTATATCTTGAACAGTAACATATTTTTAAGAAAATACGTTGAACAACAACACTTTTACTTTATACTATATTTTGTAATTAATTTTATAGATTTATATTTGAAAATGTTAACACATTCTGTCTTTTTGGGGGCTTGTGAAGTTGGCCTTTATAGAAAAAGATAAATTCATTTCACTTATAATTATATACCAATTCTTGTTTTGTTTTAACAACTTTTGAGATCCTTTATGTTTTAAGGGGTATCATATACATATTTTTTTTACGGTGAATAAAATCATCTTTTAGTACAGTTTTATCAAAAGTTATAGATTTATATTTTTTAATTTTAACATAGGCCTATACTGGAATGGCCTTTTTTGGGACTTACATAATTGGTCCGTTACAAAAAGGTCGTTTAATTTGTATACGCAAATTCTTGTTTTGTTTCAACAACTTTTGAGACAATCTATGTCTAAACGGTAACATATTAAAACAAATTTATCTCAAATAACATCATCTTTTATTTTAGTTTTGTCTGAAATTCTGTAATTAAAATTTTATTTTTATTTTTGAAATTATTAACACATTCTGGAATATCGATTTTGGAGGCTTGTGAAATTGGCCTGTACACAACAATGCCAATTCTTATTTTGTTTCTGTTATTTGTGAAAATTTCAATCATCAAATGAGTGAAAACACAATTTTCCACAAGTTTATATTGTGGAAAATATGTGTTCATTCATTTGTCATTTGTTATTGGTTTCAAAAGATGTGTGTATGTATGTTCAAATTTGTTACCTATACTTAGTTTAACAACTAATTCTTTGTAAAAAAAGCCGTTATGAAATATAAAGATTAACGGCCCAAACCAGTTTGAAAAATTGCAAATGATAGAAAATTACTATTAAAGAAATTACCGTAGAATAATTTACAGAAAAGAAACTTTAACTGCTGAAATTTATACTTGATTTAATCTTACATATTTATACTTATGACGATTTTATGACCAAGTCAAGATATTTCAGAGTATATTTAAAAATATAAGTATTATTTTAAATAACATATAAAATCTAAAACAGTTGGTTTTCACTTTTAATCTGAACTCACATATATAGCGATGAATTATTTTGTGTGTTTAGTATTTAGATTAACTATTTGTGTAGAAGGTTTTGTTTTTACACCTTTTGCATATTTTGCACATTTTTTTGTCTCTAAAACTTCATATTTAACTAAAATACTCGTATATTACTTCTTAAAACACAAGGTTTGAAGGAAAGACACAAGATTAAAACAGGATGTTACGAGCTGTATTTACTGGCGTTCATACAGAGTAGTGGTGATCAAAATGCGGTTCCATCATGCATCAGGGGTTCACCTGTAGTGAGCACGGGATTGGCAATCCCGATGGACCTTAACTAAATCTACACCTTTCTTCATGTAATCTTGGATCCCAGTCTTTCATTTTTTCTACCAGGTCTCTCTTGACCAACTCTTGTTCTCATTCGACAGCGACGCTAGAGTGAGGGCTAGAGATCTTTATTTTATGCGCTTTTCTTCTTAAAGCGATGATGACCGAGAGGTTTTTCGCCTGTAAACAAGAAGAAACATCCATCATTGTATGGCTAGTGTGGAGTGTCGATTGCCTGCCTCACCTTCACGGCTGTTAATTCTTGCTAATAATGTATCTATTTTATTTTTCGTACTTCACGCGTGTATTTTACTCATATAATTAAGAAAACAAACATGATACGAATTATCTTCTAACTAAATAAAAAGTTATTCTAGTTCTTATGAATTATGCGAATTCTCGGAAATATGTCCCAAACAAACATGTTAAGGGTTTCCCTACATACAAGACTTCTGTATGGAAATAAACACCTCATTTTTGTACAGGATTTATCAAAAACAAAATTTAAATATACAATGCATGGTTTTGTTGTAAAATTACTAGGATTTGTACGTACCATTACCACGGTTAAACACACTAATGGTGAGGTAAGACATGGTACACCGTTATTTTCCCACATCCTTCTCGTCATCATAATACCTGTACCATTCCTTACCTGTGGCAACACTTGTAAATAATTCCATGTTATTCCCAATATTGTTATGACGTCACTATTTACCCCAAAATTAACACCTGGTGTTACATTTGTCTTGAAAATCGTGGCATGCCATGTCATCCTTACGATATGTATACATATGTTTGTGAATCATCCTAGTTATTTAGATGTGTCTCTCTTTGTATGGCGTTAGTTATTTGGTTTTGTTAGTGAATCGTTTTAATTATTCGGTTTCTTCTCTGTATGTTTGTCATCGGTTTAGGTATTTGGTTGTGTTTATGTATCTTCTTAGTTATTTGATTGCTTCAGTGTATGTTTGTCTTAGTTATTTGGTTTTGTTAGTTAATCGTTTTAATTATTCGGATTCTTCTGTGGATGTTTGTCATTGGTCTTAATTATTTGCTTTTGTTTATGTATCGACTCAGAGGTTTGATTGCTTCAGTGTATGTTTGTCATTGGTCTTAGTTATTTGGTTTTGTTAGTGAATCGTTTTAAATAGTCGGATTCTTCAGTGTATGCTTGTCATTGGTCTTAGTAATTTGGGTTTGATTATATATCGTCTTAGTTTTTTGATTGCTTCAGTGTATGTTTGTCTTGGTTACTTCGGTTTGTTTGTAAGTCGTTTAAGTACTTGGTTGTGTCACTGGATGTTTGACAGTGGTCATAATTATTTGAATGTGTTTGTCTGAGTATGTTTTTGAATGGTCTTAGATATTCGGTTTATTTTGCATGACGTTTTATTTATTTGATTGCACCAGTGTGTGTTTGACAGTGGTCTTAACTACTTCGTCTGTCTGTGCATCTTTGTGAATGGTGTTAATTATTTTTTTGTTCTTTTTTAATCGTCTTAGTTATTTGGTTTCGTCTCTGCATGTTTAATCGTTTTAATGATTTGTTTTTGTTTGTAAGCTGTTTTAGTTACTTGGTTGCGTCAGTATATGTTTGACACGAAACATAATTATTTGACTAAGTTTGTCTGTGCATGTTTGTGAATGCTCTTAGTTGTTTGGTTTATTTTGCAAGTCGTTTTAGTTACTTGGTTGCATCACTGTATGTTTGACAGTGGTTCATAATTATTTGACTGCTTTCGTCTTTGTAGCTTTGTAAATGGTCTTAATTATTTGTTGTAGTTTTTTAATTGTTTTAGTTATTTGGTTTCTTCTGTGTATTTTTATCTGTCTTAGGTATTTGATTTTGTTTGTGAATCTTCTTAGTTATTTGATTGCTTCAGTCCATGTTTGTGAATGGTATTAATTATTTACCTTTGTTTGTAATTCGTCTTAGTTATTTGTGTGTATCAGTGTATGTTTGACAGTGGTCATATTTATTTGGCTGCTCCTGTCTGTGTATCTTTGTGTATGGTCTTAGCTATTTAGTTGTGACTGTCCTTGTATGTTCTTAGTTATTTGATTCCTTTGTGAATCGTCTTAGTTACTTCGTTGCATCATTGTATGTTTGTTAATGCCATGTTGATTTGACTTTATCTGTATGTGTATATTCTTTATAATATTTCATTTCCAGTCGTGTGTAACATTTGTGTAATGGTAATATCGAAACATCTATATAACTGGTAAAATACTTGAACCATTCTCAGTACGGCAGTAATTGAATTAATTTATTGCTACATCTACGTTTGTTCAATGGTCAAGGTCAACCTCAAATTCAAATATATTCTCCGTATCAGCAGATTTAAAATAAGAGACCAAATGATCAGTCATATGGGATCTATTATTCGGTCACAGACCTGTAATTTTAGATATAAATCTGGAAAATATTGTAAATAAGCTAAACAGATTGTCAACATCTTAGTATTTGAAAAAAATAAACTGCTCCATATTCTCAAAGAAATTTGACATAGTCGTAACAGATTCCCTCCCTGGACGAATTAAACAAATTGAAATGTAATGTTAAAATCATCTACACAATGGATACCCGGATACAATATATAATAGTACTATTCTGGTCACTTCTCAAATCAGACGTGGCCAAATCCCTACGTTCGCACAAGATTGGAAAACGAAATTAGAACTCAAATCTTATGGGAACAGCCAAATAGTTCCAAAAGATCATGCTTCAATATATTTGTAGGAAAATGGAAAATACAGGAAAAATACACTACTTTATCAGTACTATTTTAAACACAAGAAATAAATAAAACCTTCATTTTTTTACCCTACGGAATGACTGATGATAAATAAACTGCTTCATTTTTAATAAATATTTTACACAAACAAACCAGTTACCTACGGAATTAAATAAGAAACCAAAGTATATTGCTATGAAAAATCCGTGATCCTCTTACAAGCAATTTTTTTTATGGAAACTTTTCAGTTGCAGAATTGAATAGATACCAGAATCATCTACAGAATAATATTTCTCCGGAAAATGATCAAATTAATACACAATTCCTTACTAATCTTCGTTGCAGTGGTGGATATTTTTTCTTAATATTTTACAATGAAAATATTCAACACAGCAGAATGGAGGAAACTATTACAATGTCAATTCTAAACAAAGAAAACCAACAAACACTATAAGCGGCTACAGACGAATATGTCAACGTCAATCTACAAGTGTCATCGTCAATGTAGTGGAAAGGATTATTTCTGCTAGCTTAGCCTAGTTTGTGGAATTCACAATCTCATCAGAACAAACAAACTTCTGAGAATTTCATTCAAAAAACATATCAAAGAAGCAGAAAACATTCTGAGTTTAGCCAACATATCAAAGAAGCATTCACGATGAACGAATAAATGCGGGTAGTATTCGTAAACATTTAAACAGCATAATCATAATCATTAGAGATACCTACAAAAATCAGAGAAAGTGGGAAATGCTGTGCTGGATATTAAATTATACTTCAGCGTTCTGTGCTACAACATATATGCGATTGTCTGCGTTCAAACAAATTTAGGGCTACCACATGGTGCTGTATTAATCACTACCTTATTTATCATTTTCATAAATGACCATAGTATCTCTAATTACCAGATGTAAATACAGCATTATTAACCACTACCTTATTTATCATTTTCATAAATGACCATAGTATATCTCTAATTATCAGATGTAAATACGGTATTATTAACCACTACCTTATTTATCGTTTTCATAAATGACCGAAGTATCTCTAACTACCAGATCTAAATACAGCATTATTAACCACTACCTTATTTATCATTTTTTTATAAATGACCATAGTATCTCTAATTACCAGATGTAAATACAGCATAAGTGAGGATGACTTAATAATTTGGTCATCGGCTAAGCCAAAATATTTCTCACATCTTAAATCAAATATCACACTTAGTCGTTTGAATGACTCTGTGTATGGTTCTTAATCGTCTTAGTTAACTAGCTCCGTGGATCTGTGTGTGTGTTGTTAGTTGTTGGTGGCGTCCATGATTGCTAATCAACTTAGTTATTTGAATGACCCTGTATGTTTGTGAAGGGTCTTAGTTAACTGGTTGTTTGTGTTCATATATGATCTTAGTTATTGGTGACATCCATTTGTTGATGATTGCTAAACGTCTTAATTATTTGGATGATCCTGAATGTTTGTGAAAGGTCTTAGTTAACTGGTTGTTTGTGTTCATGTATGATCTTAGTTATTGGTGACGTCTATTTGTTGATGATTGCTAAACGTCTTAATTATTTGGATGATCCTGAATGTTTGTGAAAGGTCTTAGTTAACTGGTTGTTTGTGTTCATGTATGATCTTAGTTATTGGTGACGTCCATTTGTTGATGATTGCTAAACGTCTTAATTATTTGGATGATCCTGAATGTTTGTGAAAGGTCTTGGTTAACTGGTTGTTTGTGTTCATGTATGATCTTAGTTATTGGTGACGTCCATTTGTTGATCATTGCTAAACGTCTTAATTATTTGGATGATCCTGAATGTTTGTGAAAGGTCTTAGTTAATTGATTGTTTGTGTCCATGTATGATCTTAGTTACTGTTGGCTGTTATTTGTTGATGATTACTAATCGAGTTAGTTATTGAATGAGTCTGTGTATGGTTCTTAATGGTCTTAGTTAACTAGCTCCTTGGATCTGTGTGTGTGTTGTTAGTCATTGGTGGCGTCCATGATTGCTAATCAACTTAGTTATTTGAATGACTTTGTATGTTTGTGAAAGGTCGTAGTTAACTGGTGTTTGTGTGTCATGTATGATCTTAGTTATTGGTGACGTACATTTGTTGGTGACTGCTAAACGTCTTAATTATTTGGATGATCCTGAATGTTTGTGAAAGTTCTTAGTTAACTGGTTGTTTGTATCCATGTATGATCTTAGTTATTAGTAGCGTCCATTTATTGATGATTGAATGAATGATGTTATTGCTTCTGTTGACAACAATACATAAGTCGACTATTAACAAAATTGGATTAAATAATATTATTAACTTATTATATATTACAAATAATGCATTATTACTTTTTGTTAATCGTCTCAGTTATTTGGATGAGTCTGTGTGTATGACAATGATCTAAGTTACCTGGTTGCTAGTCTCCGTGTTTGATGTTAGTTACTGGTTGCGTTCATTTGTTAATGTTTGTTAATCATTTTAGTTATTTGGATGAGTTTGTATATGTTTTGTGAATGGTCTAAGTTAACTGGTTGTGTATACTTGGGTATCTTTTCATTAGGTAAATATCTCAACATGGAATTAAATAGATTTCACTGATGTGTCATGGAAAAGTAAAAAGTGAAATAACTTTATTTAAAGCAGTATTTAAATAATAGATTTATTCTGAAAAGTAACAAATATCTTCTAATAACCTCAACAACTGACTATATTTTATATTATTAATGTTACCAACAAAAACAGAAAAATGTCTTAGGAGAACAGTCGTTAATTTATTCATGATAAATGATCAATTTTATTAGTAGGTAGGCAACAGATTAGTAACAACCCTAAAGACCTTTTAGTATTAAACCTATCGGAAGGTGTTACTTTCTTTCGAAAAGTAAACTTTAAACTGAAAGATAAATGGCAAAAGAAATTCTAAACCCAAACACACTTGAGACCAAGAAGCATGAAACAGCTTATAGTGTTTTGATCAAGAAAATATGCAGAAGGGCATATTCTGCGCTAATTTTATCATCAAGTACCACTGAATACAAGGTCATGAATATAGTAAACAATAAAATAATAATACATCTCTACTGAGTAACAATGGTGTAGAAGTCACAATTAATAATTAGTAAAAAACACTCATTTCCACAACCAGGAGACGTTACAATCTTCAGTTACAATCAGAACATCCTTCTGGTTTAACTGTTTGGTGTGTTAATTACAACTAAGGATGGGGACTTAATAGTTTAAAAGTCGTTTTGTTATGAAAACTCATGTTTTTAATTGTGGTGGCTATTAGAGTATTCGACGGATAGGTGATGATAACGGAGATGTTTTTCGCCTTTAAACAATAAGTGACAAAACATTGATCCCTTGTAAAGTACGAGATCACTGTTACTTATGGTCAGAATAAATTATAGGAAAGTCGATTAAAAATAAAGTCTCTCTTATCTTTCCAAAAAATTAATGAAAAAACTTAATAAGGCATGGTAGCTAGGGGACCACTGAAAACTGAAATTTACACTTCCTAATAAATAAAGTATGACAATTTACAAGATTACAAGACACTGGTAAGAGAAATAAAAAAATACCATCCTGATAATACCCTGGAAGTACTGTATATTAATTGGGTAGTTGTACTTATCGTCTGAACAAATGCCTATGTTTCGTACGATAACACAAGGTCGTCACTGCTATTGTTTTTAATGTAGGCATGAATTGAACTGATACCAGGCAATGGCGGTAGATCCTGGGCTGAACATCTGTTGTGGCCCGGAAAAGGAATTATACATCACCCATTATACTTCTTGGCATAGTGTTACATATGAGGTTACAAATGAGGACTTGTGGAAAGCTATAGATCAGCGTCTTATAGAACTGGAAATAAAGAGGAGGAAATGGAAGTGGGTTTTTTCCTTTCTATAGGGTTTTCCCACTGGAGCATAGGATATCTATGCTCCATTGGGAGTTAACGGAATTAAGTATAGTCACTATACTTCTTGACAGTTCATTTTCGGACAAAGATGGACCATCTAATACCGCCCCCTCACACCATTTATACTTTTTTTTACTTTCCCACACGTACTTAGTATGATTTAATTTATATCTAAGAAAAGAAATCCCATAGTGTACTTTAATTTGAGACTTCAATATGAAAGCCGAACAGTTGTAGTTTCGTGAGTTTGTTCAGAATGCGCTATTGTACTTGGAGAACCAATACAGCCGTCCTTGAAGTTACTTAGAGAGAGAAAAAAATATGCCAGTTCTGGAGTCACTAATTTCCGAATTACAAACCATATCATTTAGATATCTTATCAAAATCAATGGTAGTATAGAAATGTTGTGTGCTTTGAAGTGCCCTGAGTCCAAAAAGTTCTTTTTTGATTGATGTTTGTCGCCTGTACAGCCCAAACCCGTAGATAAATTTTGATAGAAATTGATTTGTGCATATTTTAGCCATACTCAGGGTTTTTTCTTTCTATAGCTCAAAAACTGGGAGTAGCTGACAAGAAAAAACACAAAATTAAGAATTTTTCTAAATCAACTTTAACAATTTTGATCAAATTTTACTGAACTGAAACCTCTCCTTAGAGAATACACATAAACAAAATGTAATGATCGCCATATCTCCAAAAATGCCGGTTCGTAACTTATGGATAAAAAACCAAAACATTAGCCATGAGGCTTTCATAAAAAATGTAATTTCTCAAAATTGGTTAATCCCATTTCCATAAACTTTTAGTAAAATATGAATTTTAATGACACAAACCCGTATGCAAATGCAAATAAAAATATATTGCGGTCTAGAATTATTGGTAATAAAGTCATTTGGCCATTTAAGATGCAGAAAGATCTCTTGGAATTGTAAAAGGTCGCTAAATAAAAAAACCTAGTAAACTTATAATGATATTTCCGATAATGATTAAATTCGAAAAAGCTACATTGTTTGTCATTTACAGAAAATTTTTAGTTAAAATATTCAATACAATTTAAGATCTATGCACACTAGATTCCAGAAAGATATATTAAAAGGAAAATTTTTCTACGCGTTATCAAGAAAAAGACACTACTTCTTGCTCTATAAGGTATTCAAATATTAATCAATATTTCAAAACTTGTAACCCATTCTTTCCTGCAATGTTGTTATAACATAATGTATATTCTTTTGGATGAAAGAAGTAGAAAAGATAGATTACTCATTTCCTTTTATTATATTCTTCTTCGAGATAAGGCGCCTTCTCGTGCCAATCTTATAACAGCTCTGCCCTGAGCATCTTTAATAAAAAGTCCTCTGGTGTCATTGCCTCCATTATTCCATATTTATAGATTCTTTTATTATCTTCTACGTTTTCTTCTACCTCGTGGTCTTCAATCATAAATTCTTTATTCGTTGAATAGTCATCTTAATTTAATTGGACGGAAGGAACACTCTAACTCTGATAGTAGATGTGACATTTTGTGGCCTTCTGTGAAGAATAAGGCAAAGCAAGACATGAAGTACTAAGTGGAGGAGCTAAGAAAGATTGCCTTTCCTGATCTTCTGTTTTGTCAAAAGAACAGGTATGCTTGGGAAATGGTAATATTTAACTAGGATATTGTTCTCTGGATGAGGTAGTGAATAGAAATGGCCCATGAAGTCTAACTACGGAGACGTTTAGTCCACCCCAATCATATATTCTATGGAATTATCTTTATTTTCCGTTTATTATATGAATTCCCAAATTTTGATGAAAACATTGCAATGAACGTGTACACTTATATGTATCAGTTACACTCAGATGCTCAAGGTATCTTAATAAAGGTGGAATACTTAATAAAGTTTAATCTAAATGAACTCGTTGACCATTTCGAATATTGATGGAGTAATATATATTAAATCATAAAATCTGTATCTCTTCCACAAAATTTAATAATCCTAAGTCATTAAATAGCTAGTCAGGAAGAAATCGCACCTGTTCTGAAACGACTAACTGATTTAATGAATGACAACGTGTTAGCAAAAAAATGAGCTTATACGATATCCACAAACAAATATAGTAAAAAGAACAACCTACATAAACTAAAAATATTTATAAAATTTTACGATTTCTATACATAACAGAAATCTATAAAGTGGATTATTTGCTACTTAGTCGTGAGTTTAAAGACCTAAATAGTCAGTTTTTAATAATTAAATATTACCAAAGAAATGGGAGAGATAGAACCCATTCTTCAGCTGTTTAAAATAATGTAGAGATGATAATAATGCGTTCCCAGTTTTTACAGAGTTCTGTAGGCTGATCTGAATAGAACTGCTGAATGAGCTTTGTCTTTAACTGAAACTCTGGAAGTCGCCCGATTTAAAGGTTGTTGAGGAAAACGACATCTCTAGGACACAGGTTATGGTTGCCTATTTTACTAACTGTGAACAGGACTCTAAGAAAAGTTTCTGATTGAATGTGAATGAGGTTGAAAAACATTACAATGCCTCAAGAGAGAAGTTCAGAGATGGAGTTCCGCGACGGCTTTAAGGTAGTAATGTACCACTTACTGAGCAGGTAAGATTTAATATGGGCAGTAGCACTGCTTAATGGAAACTGCCCAGTGAATAATGGGATTTAAAAAAAAAAAAGAAATGTCATTTTTCGGACGAAGATCGCAGAATATCTTCAAGTGTGAAGTGTTTACTAGATGAAAATTCAGCATTTCTAGATCTGAATATTTTGGGTATCCGTCATCGGCTCACTTTAGTGAGTAAGGGGATTGCAATCCCGATGTTCCTAGCTGGATATACAACTTTGTAATCTTCCTTCATCTTTCGTATCGGGTCTCGTTTTGTTTTCTTTCAACCTTGACACAATTGGAATATTCGAGGGCTATTCGTCTTTATTTCATGTTCTTTTTCTTCCTTTTTTTTATAAGGCAATGATGACCGGTAGGTTTTTTGCATTCAAACAACAAGGAACAATATATATTGTGGAAGTTAAGTAAAATCCTTAAGTAAATCCCCATAAATAAATAAATATATATATATATATATATATATATATAAGGTTATCCCATAAACCTTATACCTACAAGTCTAGGTACTAGCGTGGCCATTACAATCATAAATAAGTAGGTATGACTAAATTCTTAGTGTACTACAAATTCCGAAAAAGTTAAGTGTTACGTTTTTACATTAAAAACTAGTGAATGTATTACGAAATTTGAATATTAGTGTCTTTAGTTACAGCTTGTTAAAACAGTAGGTAGATATGTAGAAATCTTGATTTATTGCCTACGGTGTTATGTAAATGACGCAACTGAGCTAAATCTTGAACTAAAAATATCAAAAACTCAAACTAACTGTTTCTCTCTTTTAATCAATCTTATTACCACCCCCCTTTCTCCATTTGCAAATTCAAAACCCAGTAGATTCTACTTTATCCCAAAGGACAAAGTATGAAAATGGTTACGTCAAATCTGTTCGAAAATCTACTTCTCTCTAAAACACAACAGCGGCTCTCTGGGAGTAGTTGCAGGTCTCCGAGACTGATCAGGAACTTTGGCGTCATCATACAATTCTGGCTGGATGAAAAGCCTATCGCATATTTAAACAACTAAATCTCCACTCTGAAAGGTCGGTACTATTTCAATCGAATTTGAACTTTAAAAGAATTATATTTAGTTATACTTACATTTTTAAATAACCTTTAATATAACCCCCCCCCCTGAGAACGTAAAAATGGACTCTTCTTTTCATATAATGTTAAATAGGTAAAACTATTTACTATAATAATTAGTGGACAAGGCCACGTCATAAGTGATATATTTCATTCAATCACTTATTTGTATTGCCACTGCAATTGTGTTAATTATTGGTCTATTTAACAAACATAAATAAAAAAACCCTTATGTCTAATAAGGAATTTCACCACTTAACTTGAAACAATAACGTTACTTCTAAGTTGTAAAACAATCTTTTAATTTGTATTTCTCAATATTGCTTTCTTCGGGTTTCACTTATAGTGATTACGGGCCTGGCAATCTTGAGAGATCCTAGCTTGATCTACGCCTTTTTTCGTGTAGCCTTTGGTTAAATCCGTCTCTTTCATCTTTCCTACCTTTCAGGACCTTCTTGATTAGCTATTGTTTTCTTCCGATTCTGAAGCTATTAGAGTATATTTGAAGGCTATGGGTCTGTTAGGTTTAGGAAGGCCGACTCAACATCTGATAAGTTTAGGCATTCTTAATCCCAATTTTGGTTCAAAATAAATAATCCAGACCATCTATGAGTGGTTAAATAAATATAGCAATCAGTGGTTCAGTATTTCAAGCTACTTCGGAAACAATTCTTTCAATTATTTATTTCCCGAAAATAAAATAATTCCATTATTGTAATATATGATTTATTAAAAATGTATTATAATTTGTTCCCAAAACAATGCAATTTAGAGCGAGCTACATATTGTTGTGAAAATGTCAAAAATGATTCAATAAGAATACACAGTTTGTTTGCTCACCCTTATTATCACAGATACATCCTAGGGCCTCGCTACCCTGTCGGTTCCTTCAACTACGAACGGCCGTGCTGTCGAATAAAGCCTCCGTCTACCATGCCGATCTCCTCAATTACGAATGACCTTAGTTGCTAAACAGAGCCTCTGGCTACACTGCCGATCTCCTCAATTACGAATGACCTTAGTTGCTGAACAGAGCCTCTGACTACCCTTACGGTCTCCTCAATTACGAATGGCCTTAGTTCCTAAACAGAGCCTCTGACTACCCTTACGGTCTCCTCAATTACGAATGACCTTAGTTGCTGAACAGAGCCTCTGACTATCCTTACGATCTCCTCAATTACGAATGATCTTAGTTGCTGAACACAGCCTCTGACTACTCTGACGATCTCCTCAATTACGAATGACCTTAGTTGCTGAACAAAGCCTCTGACTACCCTGACGATCTCTTCAATTACGAATGACCTTAGTTGCTGAACACAGCCTCTGGCTACACTGCCGATCTCCTCAATTACGAATGACCTTAGTTGCTGAACAGAGCCTCTGACTACCCTTACGGTCTCCTCAATTACGAATGGCCTTAGTTCCTAAACAGAGCCTCTGACTACCCTTACGGTCTCCTCAATTACGAATGACCTTAGTTGCTGAACAGAGCCTCTGACTATCCTTACGATCTCCTCAATTACGAATGATCTTAGTTGCTGAACACAGCCTCTGACTACTCTGACGATCTCCTCAATTACGAATGACCTTAGTTGCTGAACAAAGCCTCTGACTACCCTGACGATCTCTTCAATTACGAATGGCCTTAGTTCCTAAACAGAGCCTCTGACTACCCTTACGGTCTCCTCAATTACGAATGATCTTAGTTGCTGAACAGAGCCTCTGACTATCCTTACGATCTCCTCAATTACGAATGACCTTAGTTGCTGAACAGAGCCTCTGGCTACCCGGGCGATCTCCTGAATTACGAATGGCGTCGTTAGCAGGTCGTCATGGGTTTTTATAGTTATGACCATTGACTTACCAATATTCTCTGAAAGTCAGCTATTGCAACATTTTTGAGTTCTTTCGCAATAATAATAGTGGCACTCACAATGGCGTGCAGTTTAGCTAATAGGGTTATGTAAAATAAATAACTGCCCGTTATATTTCATTGTTTAAAAAATAGTTCTGCTGAATTTTCTAATCCCTCTAAAAAAACTCAGTGACTCTTCGTGAATCAATTTTTTCAACTAAAGGTTCAAACATGTATAATTGCATAATGGTAATTCAAAACTCTAAACAAATGTCTTCATTAGAATTGTCCACGTGTAAAGGGTGGTAAAGAAATTACAAAACCATATTTACTATACACATAATTTGCATACCATTTTATTTCCTACACAACTTTCTTTTATAATATATAATATTTACAAAGTACAAATTTGAGAAAATTAATACTAAGACTAAATTGATATGGACACCCCATCAACTAAACAGGTCACCCGTTTTGCTACAGCTAAACTCAGGCTAGTAGAAAATAATTTAGAAATACAAAAAGCCATGCTGGAGGTTAGAATTATCAAATACATAATACATATTATTATAGTGTTAACCGAGGAAAACTTTGTACAGGTTTGAAAATATTTTGAAATTGTGTAGAACAACACTTTGTTACAGTTTATTTTTCTACAATTAGGTTTAAATTGTACAAATACACAAATTCACAAAAGAGATAGCAATTTAATTTGTATTAAAGTGAAGATTTCTTGGTTCCATGTCACTGTTTCTTAGTAATTAAGCAACCAATTTAATGATATTATGTATAAGTAGAACAGAAGACCAAGTCGTATGTAGTGATAGAGTCCGATTTTCAAAATTCTTTTTGTTAGTTTAGATATTCTAACCCAAAGGTATTCTTTTACTCCTGGCGGCAATAAGTAAAACTAGAAATCACCTGATAACATTATGTGAGGAAACTAAATTTGAAATTGTCTCTCTGGGTAACCTAACCTGTAACTAGATAAACAATAATTTCGTTTACTTAGCAACCAATTTCTTATATATCTAAAAGATAGAGTAAAATGGGGGTAAAAATTTATCGTAATTTTATACCTCTGTTTTCTTTCTAACTTCAGGGTACATTTTGTTCCTGTAAAGCTAATTTTACTAATATTTTAAAGATCGTGATTTGTTTTTTTCAATATTATTAATATCGTTTTATGTTACAATTGTCTATAAAAAATTAATACACGACGTTTCGACAGTATAAACCAACCCTGTTTTCTAGTGATAAAAGTCATTTATTACTTGTTCCATACGCAACTGATGTTCAATTATACCATATAAATGTTCAATTAAACTATATTAATAGTTTATTAGGTTCATAATGGAGATGGGAAACAGTTATCTTTTACAGAATGTTTAAGCTCAAAACTAATAACGGATTTATTAGAAATAGTGTTGCTATGTTCACAGTTTGTCTGCTAAATTGTACTATCGCACAAACCTACTGAAAAGTTTGCAAAATTCAGAATATTTGTTCATGAGACTTTATAGACACGGGATATATTTTAATATAAATCAAACCCTTGCTTTTGTGTACATTACATTGAGGAAATTTTCTGTTTATTATTAGAAAATGATTCTGCTAACATTAAAAAAAATTTAAAAAATTGTTCGACCATAGTTAATATACATTTTCGTCATACTGTTTCAAAAACAGCTGTTTTCAATACATGCATTTAAATTCTAAAGTTGTTCTTTTTAGTCCTAGGACCTAAAAACATCAGCTGAGGTCGAGATCATCAGCTGTTACTTCGTTTACACGAATGAATTAAAGATTGTAAAGCATATACAAAAACAACCGATACTCTTGATTGTAAATAACCGTTAAAACAGCTGTTACCATCGATTTGAAGGTAAATAGGTTTGAAGGTTCATTTTAGTTTTTGTGAAATTGTTTTCTTATATTATTTGCAGTATAACGAAAAATATAATTCACCACTTAGACCAAAAGAAGGTTTTCGATCCTAGCTCATTTTCAAGTTAAACTCGAGTTTGTATTGAAATACGCCACTTTTGGTCATAGTGATGAAATATACTATTTTACATCTTAATTTGTTTTCAATATTAACATTTATTTCTGTAATTAATAACACAAGTTTAAAACGTATATACCACTATAATATTTTTGATTTTGTTTTGACGTTTATTCGCTTTTTTAAATAATTTAATAAATTTATTTTTCCATCAAAACGAAGATCAACTTAAGCCATGAGTGAGTTGATTTCGATCAAAACAAAAATCATCTTAAGCCATAAGTGATCTTTTTCGATCAAACAATTTTTCTTGTCGATTTTTTGTTTTATAGTTGGAGGTGATCTTTGTTTTGGTTGAAATATGTTAATTTTTTAAAAAATTTGTTAAGTAGTTTTATCTATCAACTTATTTCAAAAAGTTACAAATATAAGTTATACTAAGTTAAAATTCGCCTAAATTGACATAAAAATTAAAAAATACATAGATTTGACTTATTAATATGGTGTAATCAGGCATTTGCTATCATTTGTATATAAAAAAAAACGACTAAACGACGTTCAGGCTGCTGCGACCTAGCTTTATGTCTGGATTCCCTTATTTTATTATAGATTTAGCTTCTAGGCTATGTTGGTGTTTTATTTATTTATTAAGCTAGGTTTATCATTTGATAAAGGGAGTTGATTTATACTGTCGAAACGTCATGTATTAGTTTTTATATACACTAATGAGGGCAAATGTTCTTTTAAACCATACTAATACTACGAACGATTCATCACTATCAAATAACTTTAAAACAGATTTAACTTATCAAAACAATAAGGCTCCGGAAAGGGGGTGGGGGGGAAATCTCTCCGTAAATGAACGGGAAAATAATGCCATTGGTTGTTATATTACTGAGATATGACATATAATCGAAATTAATTAATACATTCAATATAACATTACACGAACATAAAATATTTGCCTATCTGCTTTGAAATTTGTGTTATTAATTTAAATAGTTGTGTCTCCATTTCATAAAGAACAGTTTTAAATCCGCAGTTTACATCGATAAACACTAAGGTTACTTAATAAGTAATTGACTACGTATAAAATAATACATACAAAGAAAAGAATTTAAAATAGATACCTATTCAGGTTTTATACATTTTTCAACTAACCTCCATCATGTCTATCATTGTAAATACTAAATAGTGTATCTTTAATTTTAATTGAAGCTGTAGTTTACCCCATCTTTTTGTATATATACTAGTTGTATTATTTGTTGCACTTAAAGACGTCAAATTTTATTGTTGCTCAAAAGAATACATTAAAAAATGTAATTTAATTATTAGTATGATTGCAGTGTGGCAACATGTTAAAATATATCATTTGAGATCATACAGCTTTATCAATTAAAAGACAAAATTCAAATTCAGCAGCACTTGATTTTGACATAACATGCAAATGTAGTACAAAAAAAAATAAAGAAACAATAAGGAAAATTAAACAATAATTAAAAAAACAGACTTTTACAAAAATTAATGATGTTTGCTGTAAAGATAGAATTTCATGATAGTGCTTGATTTTAATCGATACACAAAACAATGATTTTCAATATAATATATAAACACTGTCTCTAAATAAGTTTGACTCATCGACTCGGGATATCTTCTCTTCAGCGACAGGGTTCATGCGGCAGCGTTCTGCTCATTACGTGAAACGACGGTCTTTGAATGGGTTCTCCTTTGATACGAAACAGGCAGTTCCTAAATTTGTTCAAATCGGGACTAACGATGTATTTAAACGCAGATTTATTACATAAACCCCACTAGATCACTTTAAACAGTGTGTGTGATAATTTTATCTTCTTGTCAGGTAACAGAAACACAAATAAACACATGTAACACAAACACATCACTTCGCACCATCCAAAGGCATTGGTATTTAACGCTTTTTAATACACAAATGCGAATATGAACTATATACTGGTGAAATTTTGTTGTCTAAAATACACTCATATTTTTTATGAAGCTTTCCTTTTCACTAGTTCCTCTTTGTTAAACGGCTGGCCAGACACTGAAATAGAAAATTACAATGGAATATTAGTTTACAGCATTGATTTCCAAGTTTAAACTAATACAATATTCATTTATCAAACGTTGACTTGATTATTCGTCTTAACTTAAATAGTGTAGGTCTATAGATGTTACTTAACTCTATGAAAAGTATAGATAAAAAGTGTTACAAAAACTCAATAAAACTGTTACAAAAATTCTAAAAAAGCGTTACAAAAACTTTATAAAAGTCTTACCAAACGCTCAATAAAAGTGTTAAAAACTCTATAAACGTGTTATACAAAGTGTAAATAAAGTTAATGCCTGTATTTTAGATAAATATAAATATTATCCGATTGCCCACTTACAATATGACAATTGCGTACACACAAGAAACATGTGAACAGTTGTTAATTTTTCTGCCTGAGCTAGTAGTTGGTTATTTTTTCAAAAATTTAGGGAGAGACAATGTCGTACATGCTTCTGGCCTACTCTGTCCAGTGCAAAACCGCCTGCGAACTTAACCTGAGATCCTTGCCGTTTCTTCAGAAGTTATAGTAGAATATGCCCTACAAAAATTAATTGTTTAAAGCTCAAAAATTGAAGGGAAAAAAGGGGGGGAAAAAGAGAAAAATTGTTACAAAATTACAATAAGAAAAAATGACGATGCAATATACGCTGATTTTAAACACGCTAAAATGATTTCGGTATTAATCATTTTGCCAGTACAAAGCCTATAAAAAGTGAGATGGAAATAAGCACCCTCTTCTTCGCTCCAGGGTGTACGCAATTATCACTCCTAACCTGACCTCCTACCAGGGTCGCCCACCTACTCAACTATTTGGAAATGTACGCAATTGTCGCAGTAAGCAATTATCGGACACCGCGCCACTTAGTGGATCATCACACTCAAGTGCAAGCAATAAGGGACAGGCAGAACAATGACAGTTCTCCCTCAAGTTAGGTGATTCTTGACTATGATTTCTTACGTTTTTCAATCACCGATGAATCCGAAGCTAAAAGTAGTAATAATTTAATTTCGAGCCATTTATTGTGGAATACAAAAAACAAATTAGAACATATTTGTTTATACGTACGGGCCGCTTGCACTTTAGCGGAACAAAATTGAGCCGATTTCTAGTCGTCCGGCTGAAAACTAGCTTATGTGAGAGCAGCTTTACATGCCTTTGTATTGACATCGTAGCCTGAAGATCGTGTCCACTATCTGGTGTTATGAATTGTTGGACTAGTGGCTACCGTTCTAACTTGGTATGCGAAAGGTCACCGTAGAGTGTTGATCCAGGACCATTATAAAACTGAAATTGGTAAAATATTTTGGTGATGAAGGCTAGAATTAAGTTTAGAAAACTCCCCTTAATACGTGGTGATTATGCATTATCAGATGAAAGCCTTCTGGCAGGCCTAAGCTCTACACGGCTCTTGTGTCACAGAATTATTTGATTCTAAATAACAACCCTGGTGTAACTCGTGAATCACGGAAGAGGACAACTTTGTCGTTGAAACACGTCTGATACTTGGGCGTATTTTTTTTGTGAGAATTGTGTTCGGTTTGTTTGTTATCCTGTATAATTTTTCTCATAAGTCAAGTTCAACATTTATTATAACATCCCTTAATTTAATCTAACCTAAATTACGCTCTTCACGGGTTGTTGCACCACAGAATTATTTGATTTTAAATAAAATTCCTAATTTAACATAACCTAAATTAGACTCTTAACGGGTTGTTGGGACAAAGTGTTGTTTTATTTTAAATAACACGTCTTATCCTAACCTAAAGTAGGCTGTTCACGAATTGTTGCACCACAGAATTATTTGATTTTAAATAAAATTTCTTAACTTAACCCTAACCTAAATTAGGCTCTTAACGGGTTGTTGCGCCACAGAATTGTTTTATTTCAAATCTTAACCCTAATCTGACCTGTTTGGAGGTGAACAATGTATAATGTAAATGTTCATTAGAATGAAGAATTAATGTTAATTCTGATTAGGTACAATCAGAAGGTTGAACAACATATTGCTCGGCTTGGTTATAAAAGCACTGAAGTAACATAATTTAAAAAGAAAATAAATACATAATAATTTGTCTTTAAATTTATTGACTTCTACAGTGTTTACTATGAAAAATGATCAATATACAAAACAAATAAGTTGGTAAGAAACGTTTAAGTATAAGCAAAAACTTATTGTTAATATATTGGTGTTGTAATGAACTGTGTATTTTGTTTAAATACTGTAAACTATCTATAAACCATTGAAATGGAAGTGTGACACACTTATATTTATACATTCTGAAAATTTCGTCTGGACTTATCTAGAATAAAATAGTAAATACTAATTAAATCGTGAACGTTTGTGTTATAAATTTATAGTTTTTCGTTTTCCTTATGTTAATATTATATAATAATCATGCTGTTCACTTTGATGTTTTTAGTAATAGCATTTCTTTTTTCCTCATAAATGTATTGACTTGAGTTCTGAAGATATTATTTTATAACTAAATACTTTTATTTAGCCTAAAACTTCACTAATTTAAGTATTAGTTTGGAATGGAATTTTTATTTCTTAATCTTTCTTATATCATTCTGTACTTAGTATCATAGATATTTTATTGGGTCAAATTATATTGTGTTTTTTGTTTTAGTATTTATTATATGTATATTATGTTTGTAATGATAGTTGTTTTGTGTGTAATCTGTAGCTATTCAATGTATCAATAAATAAATAAAAAAGAGGTATTTTCAGAAGATTATCGGTACGTGACTTTCTACTTAAACGTGAAAAGAAATTTAAGAGTTTCATCAAAATCGGTCGATAACTTTTAAAAATACAAAACTGTCAATATTTTTAGAAATATTTGGGAATAAATTACGTACCAAAACAGTGATGCCAAGTACAAATTCATCGATACAAAATACTTAGCAGTTGTATAAAAAACGTATGATTATACGAAGTTTTGAGCCCCGGTTGATTTCTTGGTTAGCCCTCTAGCTCTGAGAGGTTTTGTGTTCAAATCCTGTAAGAGCTCAAAATGTTAACGTGTTGACCCAACATCGTGAGTAGAAATTAGAGACGATTGGTAGTGAATTCTTGTTGCGAAGTCTAGAATTACGGCGATAATTTTCTGATCACACATTACTCGACTGAAAAGCCGTCTAGAAGGCCTAGGTACTTTACGGGCTACTGGATACCTTTTTATAAATTTTAGTCTAAACATATTTTCGGCAGCACTCAAAAAGCAGTTAGTTATATCTATTTATCTAAGTATTCCTTGTAACCTAAATCCTATACATCTTTAATAAATCATACACGGACTAATCACTTGGCACACTTATTTTCAACGCCAAGCCTGCTAAAGCATCCGTGAATTTACCCATCTTGCGAGCCAATCGGACCTACCGTTCTTAAGATACATGACAGAAATTCTGAAAACTAGCCAAATGTGTTCGTAAGCCGAGGATAATAAATCAACTTTAGGAAATTGGTCTTTAATTGATTGAATATTGAAGATCTTATAAGATCCACTTGTCCGTCAAGTTTAAGCATATTCACCATCCACCTAGCCCGGCGGACTAATCCTTCTAACTTTTATAAGTTTAATCATTTTGTCTCCAATGTTAATATTTGCTTCATCATCGGCTGTTGAGTACCGAGCTAAGCGCTTGCTAATTCCTAAGACATGACTTTGCTTCTAATGTCTAGTGTACAGGCAGAAAAGTGATACTGCGATACATATTCACTTCCCCTAGAAAAAAAAAAATCTTAATTTAGGTGTCTAAAATCAATCCTGTAACATTGTACCTCTTTTTTATACATTAATAAAATTACAAGTGTCACTACAAAGAGAAATGGTCACTCACGTAAGCAGTCCTTGGTTTGCGTCTGCTTGATACCACGAGTACTGTGGCATATATCCAGGATGGTGGTGAGGATGATGATGAGTAGGTGCTGCTATATTCGGCTTCATGTCCCAAGCAACGAGAGGTGGGGAGCCAGAAACACCGTGAGGAGACATATCACTGACTGGGGTCGAACTAGGAGTCGGTGTACCGTGGCCACCGCCGTGAGGCAAGTACCCACCATTAGGGCTAGGCTGACTGCCGCTTGAGGAACCGTTACCTGAAAGCAAGCAAAAACAATAAAACATCAGTAAATTATGAATAAAGGACACGAAAGTAGAGAACAAAGGTAAAATATGAACAAATATTATTGAGCAAGACTATAGGATAGACAACTAAATTATGAGTAAATTAGTACTGAGCATGAAAAAACTATAACAATTAAAATTGGAGAAAAAAATTATGGACTATAAGAGAGGATAAAAAGTAAAATTTTATCAAATTATTTGAAATAAATAAAATAACAAAACATTTGTTCCACTCCAATTTGAGAACTAATTTAGTATTTTCACAGAATAACTATCACTACGGTTTATATTAAACCTACTCAGTACACGTCTCGTTCATAAGGAAATATAGTTTTCTTTATTGTAAAAGTAGATAATCCACATGAAATATGGTAGCAACTAAATTTGTTTTGATTCTATAAACATACCTCTAAAATGGATTATTTAAAAAACTTTATAGTACACGAACTCACCGATACTAATGATCGAAAAGAAAACAGAATATTTAACTAAATTTGAAACTCTGCAATCAAAATTTTATTTTCCATGGATCACAAGAACAACGCATGATGCATTAGAAAAGGTTGTAGCCTAGTTTGTCTTTAAACATGGATTTGTTTGTTTGAAAAGTTGTCAACTACTTCTTGATTGGTTGAGGATCAGGAAGCTGACGACCTCTTGAACGTCAACTTCGAGGTTAATTGTGCTCCCCATGATCTCGCATATAACATCGTCGTCTTTTTCATCCATCGTATCGTCTGTTCTCTAGTGACTCGCAGTACATGAGAACGTGTTTTCAGGACTTACTTGGCCGCCCACACAGTCAACAGTTTTGGTATCCGTGAAAAAGACACACTTAGGTTAGGCGTTCTCTGAAATGTTTATGTCCTGTTATGAAACCCTCTAGGGCTTTCTTATAGTCAGTACGGACGTTGCGATTCCGCACCTTTCTTCGTGCAGTCTTTCGTTAGTTCCCTCTCTCTTATCTTTCCTATCAAGTCTCTTGACCCACTTTCTTCCGAGCCTGACGTTGAGTGTTCAAGTGGGGTTTATTGTATGCTCTTTTTATAAGGCAATGATGACCGAGGAGTTTTTTTTTTACTTTAAAAAGCAAGGAAAATGCAGTTTTGAAAGCAACTACTTGTTTAGGGTTTTCTCGTTTGAGACTGACCAGGAACACTGTTAGAGCTGAGCTCGGTCCAGGAAGTTTCCCGCCAGGAGAACTGCTGCCATCTTCGATGTCATTTATCTTTTACTGCCCTAACAATATTATTCAATTTTGTTCAACATAACAAAAATATCAAGACTGGTTCATAATAATATATTAATTGTTTTTAAATTATTGAAAATTTGTCTCAATCTGTGGGTTTTCTCCAACCATAACACCAAACCAGCACATGTTTTACGAATAAAAAAACTTTCCACAAAGCATGTGCATTTATTTTCTCTTGCATTTCCCCCCACCATTTATGTCCGTATCTTTTAGTTGAAATGCATATTTGTGTCACAGTATCCTTATAAAATCAATTCATTGTTTTCTCCCTCTTCATCCTCTTTCTGGCTCTTAATACGCCACTCCGTTTATGATCTACCCTCAACGACTCACTTGTAGTAAGTACTGTTGTGGCAATCTCGAGGTATCTGAACTGAATACCTTTCTTCATGTAGTCTGGAGTTACATCCCTCTCTTTCATCTTTTCTATCAGTTCTCTCTTGGCCAATTATTTTTTTCTTCCGGCCCTGTCGCTATTGAAGAAATCATGAGTAAGGAGTTTCTATTTTATCCTAACTTCTTCTTTTTAAGGCAATGTTGATCGCAAGTGAGGTTTTACACCTTAAAACAACAAGTAAAATACGTACTTTTTATTCTTTTCTTTTATTTCGTTTCCACAACTGTTATATTTCTATCTCCCTCAGGAGCTCATTATAGTTAGTACCGGCGTGGTAGTCCAGCGGGATCTACATCTTTTTTTATATAGTCTTTGGCTAGTTCCAAAGATCTAATCTTTCCTATCTGATCTTTCTTGATTATCTCTTGTTTTATCCCGATCCCCTGACATTATTAATGTATTCAAAAGATAGGGGTATTTATTTTATGTTATTTTCTTCCTATTTTTATAAAGCGATGTTCCCAATGTTTACCAAAAGATGTTCCCAATTTAAACAACAATAAAAATTATATGTATAATCCTGTATTTCCTATCTGTTTTTCTAATATAATCAATTTCTGCTGATAACAACGTCGTCCATGATTCTGCTCTTTTATCTCAACAATGGTTCTATAGAACACATATTGATTGTATTCCTATCATATTTAACATTCCCATTACCTTTCGACCCACACATGTTTCTTTTCTTATATCCATATTTTATGATCCATGTAATTCTATTATTGATCCTAAATAATAATTTTCTACTTTCTTTATCTATATTAAATTCTGGGTCGTTAAGACAACTATTCCGTTTTGTTATGATATTCGTGATATTGTTTTACGAATTTCTTACATAGTGAACATCTTCCTTGGCATTATAATCTTCACCAATATGCAGTAAATGATGAAAATACCATAGCCTACTTCTTTAAAAAACGTTGGTTGTAAATCTTGAATAATGAAGTAAACATTGGGCATCCTTGTAGTAGACCTATACTTCTAAACAAAATATTTCAATCTTGATTTAACAAATAATAAATACGAATCACCAAAACCAATCAAAATTATTCGTCACCAAATATGTCAGTTCGGTCGTTGTCAGTCAAAGAATAAAAATGGACCATGGACCGCGTCTTAGAAAAAATATTTTAATAGAACCTAAAATTGCTCCCCTGTGCCTTACGCTTTTTTAGTGAATATTATATTTATTTAAAATTAAGCTTTTATTAGGGGTTCAATGGTTACTTTTATTTTTTTTTACAATAATCTATTTGATTGCTGACTTTGAGAAAGTCGTAATTAAATCTTTTTCTTTTCCTGTGGGAGTTATTCCCAAATTTTAAGTTATTAAAAACGTGGATAAACATTCCGAGATATGGCAAAATACGCCTACGTACCAAATTTGTTTACCCCTTCAGGGGATTACTTATAGAGAGTACGAGCGTGACAAACCCGAGGTACCTAACTGGATCGACACTGTTTTTTCATGTAGTCTTGGGTTAATTCCCTCTCTTTTATCTTTAATATCAGGTCTTCTTTATCAACTATTTTTATTTCCCGCTGTTTTTAGAGTATTCAAGGGCTAGAGGGTCTTTATTTTATGTTCTTTTCTTACTTTTTTCCATAAAGTGATGATGAAAATAGGCACCAACAAGGCTATTTTTTTTTAATCAGTCCAACCGTTTCGGAAGTACAGACATCATATCCAAAAATCATTTTTTACTAGAAGACAACAAAACTGACAAATCCGTAAAAAATTTCACATTGATTTATGTAAGAAATGAGGCAATTTTAAAATAACAGTGTCAACAATGTTTTCAACAATGACATTAAATTTAAAATCACTTATACATTGCAACACACTGTCAGGATCATGTTTGTTTTGATTATCCATTATCCATCAGGAGCACATCATAGTAATGACAACGGCCTTGATTATCTAGCTGGCCCCTAGCTGGATCTACATTTTTTTCATGTAGTTTTGGGTTAAGTCCCTCTCTTTCATCTTTCCTGTCAGGACTCTCTTGGTCAACTCTTGTTCTCTTCCGTGCTTGACGCTAAAGAAGTATTCGTGGCTAGGGCGATTATCTTAGCTTGTTTTGTAATAAGGCGATTGTGAGATTTTTTTCGCCTTTAAACAACAGGAAATAAAAATATACAAATTTATTTGTTTCTTCTTAAAACACAATTAACAGCAGACATCGCAATCTTGTAAACCCAGTGTGGCTACTTCCTAGAGTGCGAGGCGATATAATAATTTATTGCACCGTGTCTCCTCTTCAACCACACTCGTATATCGAGGTCCAGTTAGAGCCATGGAGTATCTAATTCCATCCTTCTCACCTGCCATTTCTCAATAGTCTTTTGTTTGTTATCTTTGTAGGGAAGAAGAAACCTGTGGGAGCAACTACTGTGAGCAACTATGTGGAAAGGTCTGAAAAATCAAATGATACAGCCACGAGGACAATAGGGACATCCACGGCAGACCTAGAAGAGGGAGGAATCTTGTCAGATAGACTCAAATGGATAAAGGTGGTTTCGCAGGATGTCATAATGCTGATAGGCTGGAAAGTTTCAAAAAATAAGAAAACTCCGTTGGGATGAGGGGAGGTTTAAAAATGTATATACTGTGGTCGATAGGTCTTGAAAGAAGATGTCGAATTGTTCTTGGTTCTTGGCAATACTCAGGGATGGACAAGTAAGTGTAGAAGATGTTCAAGGAAAGATTTCCCGAGTTGAGAGATTTAACTGAGACTAGAACAGTGTAACCTAAGCTAAACTTCGTATACTGGGTAAGTAAGAGGACCACGTTATTATAGTTCTAACCAGTGAAATGACATCCATCATTAATATTCGAATATTCTGCTACAAAATTCTTATAAAAATGCATTCCAAATGGTTATTCTGTTTGCAATAAACACGGACAATAAAACCAAGATGTCATCCAACTAACAATACCTCCGAATTACAGTCGATTAGAAAATCAAAGTAATTATATAGTAATGCGAACAAATAATATTCACCTCTCAAAATTCCGCCTGGAGGTTGAGGGCTGTTTCCTCCTGGTACAGCTCCCGGCGTGTGAGGAGCTCCGCTTCCCAACATCCCGTGCGTTGGACCGCCGCTCCCGCTCGTATTGTTATTCCCACTAGGTGTAGAAACTTGTTGCTGCGCTGCCTTCATCATTTTCTTGTATTTGCTCCGCCTATTTTGGAACCAAATTTTAACCTGAAAGACAAACAAAATTTCTATAAGCGTTACATACATATAAATGAGTTATTGTTTACCATATTTCATTCGTATTGATAAGGATGACAGATGTCAACGTATCAGTTTTCTATTAAGCTTAGTCTGCAATCCGGTACATGCTAAATGACTTTTCAATCGGAAAATATCTGATCGGCACATCGAGTTTCACGAAGGAATATAGCCGGATCTACACCTTTTTACACATAGTCTTGAGTTAGATCCCTCTCTTTTATCTTTTCTATCAGGTCTCTCTTGATCCTCTGTTCTTCTCTTCCGACGCTACAGGATTTATAGTACCATATTTATTCCATTTTCTAAATGATATGAATTTCTATCACACATTAACTAAATAAGTTTTTCTAGATGATTCAACATTTTGTATTTTGGCGCTGAGTGTGTATCCCATTCAAATAGTTAGGTTTTAGTTAAGATCCCAAAGAGGTACAAATTTATATCAATTTATTTAGTGATCAAAATTTTAAAACTTATATCATATTTACATATTTTTAGAGCGTTGAGTTCAAAATTGACAACAGTTTGTATTGTTTTTAGAATACTCTAAAACAAATTGTAAGTCTTTTCAGATATACGTCTTCACTTCGATCCTAAAGTATACTTGACTAAATAAAAGGAACTAATTAACAAAAACAACACACATAAGATAATTATAACTTTGTAAGATAGAGTTAAACCCAAATAATAACTTAAATGATGGTAAAGGATGTTTGTTTCAGATGAAACAGATGTAACATAATTTAACCCTATATAACTTGTCTTTTCTTCAAATACAGATTAGTAAGGTTTAAATCTTTTATATTAATATAATTCACGTGTTATTTACATGAAATACTATTTATATACCATATTAAATATATTATGTCTTTTCTAAGTGGGATCGTATAACCAAAAAGAGCCAAATTTTGAAACACATAATGTTAAAATTGTTTTTACGATTTTGATGAAACTGATGAGTAGTTTATAGTAAACAGATTTCACTTTAGTTTTATAAGCAATTAATTAGAAAATCATGTACGTTAACTATTTGTGTGTACTTTTGAAAATTTGCCTTTTACTATGACATTGCTTTACGCCGTGGCTGATCTAATGGCTAGCGATCTCACTCGTATGAGATTTTCCGCGGTCAATCCCCGTAAGAGCTTAAAATATTATAGTGTTGACCTAATATCGTGGGTTACTACGATTTGCAGTGAATTCTGTTTACAAAATTATAATTACGGCGATGATAATGTGATATACTACCCCACATAATTTGATGGAAAGACGTGTAGGCTCCATAACGCTCAGTGTCACAAAGGATATTTTAATATTGTTATTATCTTACTCCCAGGGGCTCATTTAGGC
The DNA here is from genome assembly GCA_963513935.1 of Aphrophora alni. Taxonomy (NCBI): domain Eukaryota; kingdom Metazoa; phylum Arthropoda; class Insecta; order Hemiptera; family Aphrophoridae; genus Aphrophora; species Aphrophora alni. The sequence continues at coordinate 56,479,578 of OY740765.1, read as the reverse complement.
ATATAGTGAGTACGGGCTTTGAAAGCTAGATCTACAACTTTTATTATGTACTTAGGTTAGGTATCTCTCTTTCATCTTTCCTATTAGGATTCTCTGACCAACTCTTGTTCTTTTCCGACCCTGTCGCTATTAGAGTATTTGACGATTATAGGTGGTCTTTATTTTATTTTCTGATCTTCCTATTTTTATAACCGAAAGGTTTTCAATATTGAAAAAAACCTTCCAGACGTGTATAAAGATTTGAACATCCACCAGTGGCTAAATCTTGCTCTGTACCAAACTGATTATAAGAGTTATTTAAACTATGTTATAAGCTCTTTTCATAAGTTAGTATGTCAAATTAGCATTTTGAAAATATAAAAAGTAATTAAAATATGTTTTAAAAAATATTTTGAACTGCCGCCATTTTGAAACGTAAATTGCCAGGATATGATTTTGAGATTGTTCTTTTTTAAAGTGATGATGACTGCGACTTTTACCACCTTAAATAAAAAAGTAAATTATGTACTTTTTATTATTTTATTTTATTTATATTTCTATCTCTCTCAGGAGCTCACTACAGTAACTAAGTACCGGCGTGGTAATCCAAAGGGATCTACTAACATTTTATGTCGTCTTGTGTTAGATTTTTCTTTCTTATCAGGTCTCTTTTGACCAACTATTTTTCTTTTTTCCCACCCTGATGCTATTAGAATACTCGAGGTCTTTTTTTTGTAAGGCTATGATGACCGAGAGATTTTTCGTTTTAAACAAGAAAAAAATCATCTTAGTATTTGTGGCCGCTATCGTGCTTACATATAGACTAAAACAACAGACAGACAAAAATATTGCAGAATTCCATAGGTAATGAAGTGTGAAGCTTACGTAACTATATCTGGCATAGTAGTGCCTAGGCCTACATTGTAAACACAATAAACACTTCAAAAACTATTAAATTTTATTCGCTGTCCTTTATTCGCAAATGATCACAGTTACAGTTAAGCCTATTGAGGAAGAACAAAATAAAAAAGTGTTGTTTTACAACTCGTATTTGTATTCAGGTTTGTGATCACAGACCTGTCTTTCGGTCTCACACTCCCCTCCTCTCTTTCACTCCTTCTCGATATATATATATATATATCTTGTTTCTCTCTTTCTACAATCAGAACGTTCTATCTGACAAAATAATTTCTTACTCCTGACAAATTTATCAACGTTTGAAAGTCCAGCGAGCAGCGGCCTACGACGACTTGCTATGAATACAAATAGACCTCTCTTTTTCCTTACACTCGCATTTCCGATTCTTTACAGCTCTCTTTCGATATCGATTAATCGGACTACAAGTTCCTTCTTTCTTTTGTTTGACTTAATCCAAACACTTCGATTAAAAAAAACACATGACAAATTATTTCATCAGAAATATATTGTTTAACTCAGTATTTATGTGTGTATTTGTATATCAGCTTTAATAAGTTCTTTTTTATAATTTTATGGCTATAATTGTATGCATATGTATATGGTTGTGTTAGTATATATATCAAATTCAAAAACTTTATTAATTAATATACACTAGGTGATTGACAATTAGTGTCAAAACAATATGTATGTAAGAACACACACTATTCAAAGTAGAAACTCACTCTTGAAAAAATGTTCTCTCAATTTGCTTTGAGCTATAAATTCTTTGCCACTTAAAAAAAATATGGTGACTTATCGTGGAAAAGTTAAACTTTCTCGACGTTTCATTCACCAATTGTTATTTTTGGTATTTTTTTCTGAAAGCTCACAATAGTTTGAGTAAAATACAATAATTTTCATTTTGAAAATAGTAATGTTAGTTTATTTATTTAATTTAAAATAAACACAATATTTGTTTTTTGATTAAAACCTTAAATATTTAAAACACTATTATTGTATTATTGTTAGGCATAACAATTGTCAAATTTTATCAGAAACTTTCATAATAATAAGCTTGTAATAAACCCTTACAATAAGCTTTTCCTTTTATAATAAGACAATTGATTTAATATACTTCAATTTTAAATTGTAAGAGAAAATTATCTTGAAACCAAAAATTTTTGTTAAAATATGTTCTCTAATTAACTGTTTTAACATGGAACTTAACAGGCCACTGTATTTATGATAGGGAAAATAGTTGAGGCAATTTAAAATTTGAGAGGACATGTTACGTTTAATTATTTACTGGAGAACATCAAGAAAATTCCAAAATATTTATATTTATAGTATTCTTATCATTCACTTCATCCCTTTATCTTATCAGCTGTCACAGAATCCAGCTTGTTATAAAACAAAGAAATTAAGATAATAAAAATTTGTAAAAATTAAAAATTAAAAAAATCAGAAAATGGTTGTATTTTACCTAAAATTTTGTGGTTGTAAAAATAAATTATACAGAAAAACAATATATATATATACACACACACACATACAAACAAAAATTTAGCAGATTAATATAACTAAATTGAGAGGACATAGTTTGATACTTCTGGAAAAAATAGTTTTTTAAATAATAAATAAATTTAAAAAATCATACCAATACAAATAAATGAATATGAGTATGTATTTTAAATAATTATAAGTATTTGGTTGTGTGAATAAGGGCCTGTCTAGTTATGAACAGTATGGGCTATAATACAAATTAAAAAAATAATAATAACTTAAATCTTAAAAACAGGCATATAAGTGGTAATTTATGGCGCATAAACGAGGAATCTAATGTATTTAAGTATAAATACTTTCAAAATTTTTGAAAAATATAATACGAATGATCTTGATCTTCTATGGGGCTTCAGCCCAACCCTAATGGTCCTTACCCAATCATTACGATTACGGCATACCGTCCTCGAGTTCCTTACTCTAACTATCTCTCTACTATGGCTGTTGATCGAATCCACCAATCTCTTTCGTGGTTTACCCACAGGTCGTCTGCATTCAGTGCGTCCTAGCAGTACATTTTTCGGCATTCTATATGATGTATGTGATCCGCCTATTGCGTAGAGTATGGCCCGTCTAACATGCCTAACAACTCGTTCTAGCTTATTCTCCTCCCATCTTAATATCTAGCAGATGGAAGGATTCTTTTACAAATTATCCTTTCGAAGGCATCAAGGAGATTCGTTGCCGCTTACTTAAGTGTCTAGTTCCCGCTCACATAACAGAAAACTGTTTTAATAACATTTTGTACCACGAACGGTAGCAACCTGCAAGAAATCAGGAAACATCCTATGTTGGCTGACTACTATTTCGCTTTCATAACCACAATGAAATCTATGTTTACAGGAAAACAAAAATGTGCTTCTACAATCCAAAGATCTTTGGACCAAAATGCGAGCAAGTATAATAGTTTTAAAAACCCTGTATTTTCTATTGACTATGCCGATTTTTGTTTTTTTAGGAGTAATGAAATTACCCCCTACAGGAGTCGATAGACATTTCCATTCCATTAGAAGCTTAACAGTCGCAATTCGAATGTGCAACTACATTTCTCAAAATATCTTAAAAGGTAAAACAATTATACATTTTTTTTTATCAGCCAAAATGTCCGCCTTGTGGAGACGAAAATAAATATGGACAAATATTAATTTGTTTACATTTTAAAATTTAAAAATCATATTTTTTAACTTTCTGAACACTTTGTATATTTGAATTTTAGTTTTTTGTACCTAAGCCACAGATTTTCAATGCTGTTTTTGCGCCTTTATATGTCATCTAGGAGCCGATATAAAAATTATATTCCAGACTTTCTAATAAACCTTTATGTGAGTATCGGTGTGTATGTAGGCTATGTATTTTATAAAATATGAATATTTTATTTTCTTTTGTATTATTTTATAATTTATTAATTTTACATTATTATGTAATAGTTATATTGTTTCCTTATTGTGTAAATGTAGCCTAAATGTATGTAGCATAATGAGGGAATGAAATATATATAAATAAAAAACGCAAAGTTTATAACTCTAAAACCGCTCAACCGCTTTTTTAATCTATTGTTTCCGATATTTTACAGTATATTATTGATATTTCATCGACAAACTATTTTACAGATAACAAAATGCTTTACTAAAGCTTTATTTATAATTGAGAGAATTATTAAAATCGGATCACAGGTTTCAAAGTTATGGACGGTTGTAATTTTAACCAGTGTGAGATGTAGCCTGAGCTGAGATACTAAGTCTGGATTGGTGAAGGGAAAACACGGTTAGGTTGGCTGTTCTTTGACAACTGTCAGTTAGTTTTAGAAACACATTTAAAATAAGGGAAGATTGTTTACAAATCAGATAGCCCTACAAAATTTAACACAGCAAACAAAAAGAAAAAGAAAAACCAAAACAGACAGCTACGAGTATGATTTAATTTATGTGTCATAAGCCAAATGGTAAATGAATTCTATTTAACGGAAACATACGGTTTATTTAAAGTGTTGAAAGATATGCCCGGGATTCGACTTAAGTTTTAATACAATTAAGATTTCGGTTGAAAAAAAAAATCAATACCGTAGTATAAAGTGTTTATTATTAGAAATTCAGACATGTTTTAGGAAAAGTGTAGCCCATGCGAACAGAATCAGTACAAAGTAATTATAAATAAAAAAGTAATTCTGTGAAAAGTGTAAACCGCTTTAAAGGTCTTGAGCAAATATATACTGGGTGTTCCAGAAGTATAGAACTCCTTACGTAAAAAATTAACGGACTGAAATAGGAAAATGAGACCTTGGATAAATTTCATTACTTTGGTTACCTTTGTGGCCTTTTTATGTAAGATCAGTCAAAATGAGTGAAATGAAAATTCGTTTAGTTAGGCTTACACTATTTAATTGATAAAACTGCAATTTTTATTTTCTTTACATGGTTTTTTATCGATACTCTTTGTAACTCATGTTAAAATTTTCCAGTTTAAAAACAATTTACTAAAATACAATTTTTTTATTGCCATAAATCAAAAAGTTTTGAAAATGCGATACTTTTGAAACACCCTGTAAATAATAATTTGAAAGCTCCATTTCTGTTCTGGGGTTGTCGTGCTGTGATATATCCTGCAAATAAAGCTTACAATCTGTCAGCCTGTTTGTAATTTGTATGAAAAATATTAATATTGCAATAACTGTTAATTGTACAAACATCACAACATCACCACTTTTCAAGAGCGATATACTTATTTATTTTAAAAGATGAATTTCATATCCCCCCTCAGGTTTTGCAATAGCCCACAAAAGCTCATACAATATACAATCTCTGTATTAAGATAAGGAGACGAAATTTTAATTCTATAATCAAAAAAATATTTTTAAGCAGGTTCGACTTTATTCAGAGAGTGTGTGAGAAACATTATTGTCAAAAGTTGAGATTTTGGTGGCATTCACTCTAGGAGCAGTTTGTAGATATGAATCACAGACAATGATGTTTCGGTAAACTTCCCGTATCTCCCATACAGTTAGAGACCAACTGTAATGAGTAAGGGAGTAACAATTCTGAGGGATCTTAGCTGTATCTACACCTTTTTTCATGTAGTTTTGAGTTTGATCTCTCCCTTCATCTTGCCTAACATGTTTCTCTTCACTAACTCTTGTTCTTGTAATCCAGTGCTAAGGATGTTTATTTTATGTTATGTAAAAAGGTGATGATGACTGAGAGGTTTTTCTCTCTCTCCCCATACACACACGAACGTTTATTGATCTAGTACAGACAGAACGCTCAACTACTAGTTTTTCATGATTATTGTAGAATTGTTAGACAAGTAAATTTTAAAGCATTTATTGAAACAATACGGTCTGCTGTAGTATACCAAAGTTCATTTAATAGGCTGATAACTATTTTGTTGTTGATGTTAGCTGAGTAAATTGAGAAACCCCTCAGTCATCATCCCTTTATAAAATAATGACCACTAACACAGGAATGCTCTAACAGCGTTAGGGTCGGAAAAAGAACAAGTGTTGGTTAAGAGAGACATCATAGGAAAGATGAGCCTCTGAGGGATTGTATCTCTAACTACTCCCTACTTTCTTAGATTATATTTATGTTCTTATTTTGAACCATTTTCAATATGTCTATCTGTCAGTCTGTCACACACAAAATAAATATTTTGGTCGGATAATTTTGAATACGCCTGTCACTGTTGATTATTATATTTTAAAATTTGATACATCTGTATTAGTGATATAGTATATGAGCAGATAAGGTGAGTACTGGCTTGCCAATCCCGTGGTATTCTAACTGGATATACACCTTTTTATGTAGTTTTCTGTTAGATCACTCTCTATAATCTTTCCTACCAGGTCTCTCTTGACCACTCTTGTTCTCTTACGACCTAGACGTTGAGTATTCCAGGACAAGAGGTCCTTATTTTATGTACTTTCTTATATTTTTATAAGCCGATGATCACCGAGTGGTTGTTCACCTTTAAGCAACAAGGAAAATATAGAGTAATCATTTTAGTACATAAAAACGAATACAAGACGTTTCAAGTGATAAACCTAGAACATAAAAATGAAACACCAACACCTAAGGGCCTTGCTAGATACTGAAACTATATCTATAACCTAAGAAAGGAACATAAAACAGCAGTGTTAGTTTTATATACACTAATGATGGCAAATGTCCGATTAAACCATATTAATAATATGAACAATCGATCATTATCAAATAACTTTCAAATCAGAAAAAAATATGTTTCATTGTATAATTTAAATTTGAAAAATATTTATTTTATAAATTTAAATTTAAAATAAATTAAAACATACTTTTTTTTTACTCGTGTAATTTGTTACAATATAAATTATTATAGGCTATAGCTGCTCAACCATACAGGCACCATTATATTTAAATGTTGTTAAATTTTGTTAGATTTTGTTAAATATAGAGCATATTGTATTATTTTTGTTTTACTAAAGCATTGTTATTATTAATAATTTGGAAAATTATATTACGGGTATCTGCTACATTTTGAGTTTCCCAAAACATTTAAAAAAGTTGGAAAATATGACCGAAAGATGCTAGAAAGAAAGTAATAAAATCTGTGTAAATATATATGCTACAATGTATATATATATATATATATATATATATATATATATATATATAGTATGTTATACAATATACAGGATGTTCAATATATACAGGATGTACAATATACAGGATGTTCAGAAAATATCGTACCAAACTTTAATTGGTTATTATATGGGTCAAAATAAAGAAAACCGTTTCTACAAAAACATGTATCCGGAAACACTTTCATTAAAAATGTTTAAATATTCTATTTAAATAACCAATCACTTAATAAATCTGTATTTTTATTTTTACACACTTAATTAGTTTATGTAGGGACAAAATTTTTTTTATTTTTTGTGGATATCAATTTTGACTTTAAAAAGTAGTTTTTAAAAGTATCTGCAAAGAACAAATTATACAGATTGTTCAAAAAATATAGTGCTAAACTTTAAATGGTGGAAGTTCTTGTTTATAGGGACGTTTTTCTTTATTCTGACCCATAAAACCACCACTTAAAGTTTGGCACGACATTTTCTGAACACAATGTATAGTTTTTTCCGTGCACAGACTCATAAAAACTGCTTCTTTTGAGTCGAAACTGATTTCCACAAAAACGTAGAATTTTTTGCTCCCACATAAACTAAGTAAGTATGTAAAAGTAAAAATACAGATTTATTAAGTGATTGGTTAGCATTTTGGAGATTTTGAGTGGATATCCAATCTTTGATTGTTTGAGGAATGTTTTGTAGCTAACGTGAGAGGGTTTTATAAATGTGTACATATAATGTGTATAGGTGTTCATAAATATGTATTTATGTTTATTTTTGTGCATGAGTGAGTATTATAAGGTCTATGGATTGTGTTGATTTAATCTGACAATGATAGCTTTTTTTATACGATTTAAATAAAATAATAATAAAAATGCTTTGTAAAGCTATTACATTGATTACAAGTTATATAAAAGTATAATTAGTAAACATTGATATCTGTCATAGAGTAGAAATGGTCTGTATTAACAAAGATCGTCTGCCAGGATGGTTTATAAACTACACTTAGAACACTACAAATTAGATAACTACATTTATAAATATGCCGTATAATTAATTAAATAAGGGAGGGGGATTGTCTCAAATAAAGTAAACCAATAGCTAACTTCTTAACAATATATCTGATAGCTTACTTTTGTCAGATTTTTTTAGTTGTATTCAAATTTTCAAAATTGTTTGTTTTCCATTTTCCAATACACCTTGTTATAAAACACCTGTATTTAATGATGATTTCGCATAGAAAATGTAATTTCAAGACTTTTTTATTCGTTATGTTTTTTTTTTTTATAAGCATAACCATTTAGCCGCTAGAACCACCCTTTAACGTCATATTGACTTCAGTAGTAGTAGTCGCTCAATATTCATTTCAAAATTATCTTTGTTTTGTAATCGATGTTTGAACATCTTGTTAGAAATTAATGTAGGCCTATCCTGTTTTTTGTAATTACTTTTACAAATTTAAATAAACTAAGTAAAAAAAAAACAAGTTATTTGTCTCTTTTATCATTAATAACTTTTTATTCCAGTTCTCCAGAATCTACAAATACACAAATCGAGAATATCTAAAATCGAAAACAAAAATACGTACAGTCTAGTTATTTTATAATGGCTTAAAACTCGATTTCAAGACAACAAATAATTTTAAAAGGAATATTGTTACGTTTTAGAAAAAAAAAACAGCATATAAAAAGTCTTAAAGTTACATTTTATATTCAAAATCATCATAAAATATTGATGATGAAAAATTTTCAAGTTTGGGTCATATTGGAAAATGGCAGACAAATTTTGAAAATTTGTATACACCACAAAAAGTGTCACGTAAATGTAAGGAGTGTCCCTCATTAGAATAAGCTGTCAGATATGTAGTTAAAAATTCACTTGAGACACAGAGTGTTCCAAAACTACAGGAAATATTTCCTTCTGTCAAAATAACTTAAAACGTTCTGGTGATATATGTCCTAAAATTCTGTTTTCCGCTTGTTCACCATTTTGTGTTTTTTACAAAAAATCGTTATATTTATGGAAATTATTTAGATATTTAGTACAAATTCTGTATAGCCTACACATTTTTAATATGAACTTTTATCAATGTACCAAAAACTAGGACTTTGTTGTACGTGTTTTCAATATAGCGGCCGTTTAAATTTTTTTGTAAGTTAATGGTTGTTCAACATTAAACAATTTCAATGGCCACCATTTTGAAAATATACAAAACAAAATCTTGGTTTTTGGAGCATTGATAAAAAGGTCATATCAACAATATCTATACAGAATTTCGACTTGATATCTAAATTATTTCCATAAATATAATGTTTTTTTGTAAAAAAAAACACAAAATGGCGGACAAACGGAAAACAAGCATTTTTTTAACCTATATATAATTTGAATATTTAATATTATTTTCGCACCATTTTTCAATTTTTTGTTGTTTTTTACATATGCTGGGAATTGTTACTTTTTTGTATTTTTGCTTAAATTAAGTTGTTTCTTTCTATTATTAAGTGATTGTGCATTCCAGACAAATTACTTTGTAACCCTAAACATTTTTCCAAAAATAGATTAAAGTAATCTTTTTGTTTAGATAGTGGTTATTGAGCGTTTTCCTGTGTTTAATTAAGTATTTCATTTTCTTTGAGAATAGAGACAATAATAATAATAAATTTATTGCTCTTAAGTACAAGTACATAAGAAAGAAATTGACCTCTTTCACAAAAATAATATATTTACAATTTTTCCTTCTTCTCGTTTTTCGTATTTCTGCTTGGTTTACATTGACTTAAAAACAATCACTCTAATTAATATTGATTGTAATTATTTTTGAAAGAATTTACTCTATCGCATGCCCCATTTGGCCCTTATTTTAGTAGGTGACTTTGTACCAACAGTAGTTATTGTCAACCAATTTATACACGTATCTTATCTATATGAGGACATAGGTTACTCGGAGCCGCATCTTACGGGACTTCTCTAGCCAATACAGGAAGTAGCACTCTTAGAAAGGCGAGGAAAATCAGAGTTCAAATGTCAAGTAATATTCAATAACAATAACGCGAATGATGACAGTCTTCGAATTGCACCTAATCATCCTACAAATCATCAGCACCGATGACTTCGCAATGAACTTAATGCAATGATCCCAAATATGGCGAGGTGACAGAAACGGTAAAGGATTGATACAACGTAAATCCCAGTAGAAAAGTTCAAAATAAAGACCCTCAAGACTGGGTGTATTGGACATATAAACGATTATAAATGGGCTTATCCGTTACACGATGCGAGAGCATACGGGTGACAAATGACGGACTGGTGTTGCCTACCAACATGGCCGCGTCACGCTCTTTGCTCACTATTGTCATCGCCACATTCTTCGTTTCTTCGTGTCTTCACCCGGGTCATTTGGTCTCCGCTAACTCTTTCTCCTGTGTCCTTCTCTCGCTCTGCTCGAGCATTCGTCTCGTAGATGTGTAAGCCTAGTAAACAAATTGTTACTAAAAAAAATTAAAAAATGTTAACGTCGTGAGACGGTAGATAGAAGTGAAAACTTTAACTATCAATTTTAAAAATTAGTAATAAATTACTGAAATTTTAAACTTTCAATAAATGTAATAAAAATATTAAATGGTTCATTTTTTAGTTTCACTGTGTTTGGGAGTCTGAGAAAGTTAGTGCAATATTTTTCGTAGATAGTTTTAATATTTATTGGTATGTGAGAAAGTTTTTTTGCATCGATTATTAATATGACTAGGTATGAAGTCTGAGAAAGTTAGTGCAATAATTTTCGTAGATAGTTTTAATATGTATTGGTATGTGAGAAAGTTTTTTTTTGCATCGATTATTGATATGACTAGGTATGAAGTCTGAGAAAGTTAGTGCAATAATTTTCGTAGATAGTTTTAATATGTATTGGTATGTGAGAAAGTTTTTTTTGCATCGATTATTAATATGACTAGGTTGAAGGTAATATTTTATTAAAAAATGTAATATTAAAAGGTAATATTTTATTAAAAAATGTATTACTTAGGTTCAGTTTAACAAATATGTTGGAGAATAATTGTCTACTCGTACGTAATACAACAATACTAGTTTATTTTGGCCCTTTTCATATTTCTCATGTTCTGGTTTTTCACTTGATAACGAAAAGTGATACATACTTTCGAAAGGGCATAGAGTTTTTATATACAAAATAATGACAATTGTCCGAAGAAACAATATTAATAATATGAATAATATAATTAATACGAATTGGCTTCATCCGATTGTTTTAAAACTAGAACATATTTTGGCCTATTTTTGAGATTACTAAAAATGGAATAGTGGGTATCAAAAATAAAGGGTTAAATATTTAGAAAATACGGTAAAATTTCGCGTATGCTTCACATTATAAGTACTTTTTATCAGTATACAAATCTGACATTTGTTCTATGTAAACCTAATATTTCTCTAGGAGTCTAAAAAATCAGTGTGGTTAAGTTTTGGAACAACAAATTTCATGTAGGAGTAAAATTAGATAATTAGAGCTACCACCCATCGTTTCCTTGATACAATAGCAACACACTGGATTAAGCGATAACTGTAGTAGCAAAACAGCCATGTCAATATTTACGTTTTGTAAATAACTCCAGACTAGACCATCGACATTTGTGAATGTTAGTCCGAACATTCAGGATAAATACTTTCGATGCATTTGCGAAAAGTGTTTCAAAATATTAGCGAACGTTTAATTGGCAGCAAAAATAAGAAAGTTATTACTAAAAGGCAACATTATTAAAAAGTAACATCAAAATTAGAAAAAATAGCTTTTGTAATCGAAATTTTAGTCAAACTTAGCATGTAAGCTAGGTTTGAATTTTATTTTAAATGCCTATGACCTACACCTGTGTAACTCCCAAACTGCATGCATCGAGGTTGGCAGAGAAGCTTCTACAAATCAAACGAAAAATTGTAAAAGAAGTTGTCACTCTATCATAATATATCATGTGATCGAGTAATGGGACAGCGGCATAGGTTTACAAATGAAGACGTGACATTTGAGTGCAAAACCAGGTGTTCCAAAATTATGGAACCCCTACCGTAATTTCTGAACTGATTGAAATAAGAAAATGAAACTTCGGGAATGTCTTTGAATAAATAGGGTCAGCTTTTAAAAAAATGTCAACCACAACCCCTATAACAAACCAGGTCCTATTTATACAAATACATTCCAAAAGTTTCATTTTTCTATTTCAACTGATCAAATATTAACGGAACTTTTGGAACAGTAGGTACAATCCCCTCACGGGCTTATAATGAATACGGGAGTAGCAGTTCTCGAGTCACTACACCTTTTATCATCTAGTCTTTGTTTAGATCACTCTCTTTTATCCTCTCTTGACCAATTCTGGTTCTTTTCGACGCCGTTAAAGTATTACAAGGACTTTATTTTATCTTCTTTTAATCCTTGTCTTTATAATGCGGTGATGTCCGAGAGTAAACAACAAGAAAAACAAAGCCGTTCCATAATTAAAACGTTATTTATAATTGAAAGAATTACAAAATTGCCTTGAGAGGTTACTAAATTAGTAATAGTTTTAGTTCGGACATCGCCATGGGAAGCGACTCGCAAGATTACATTGCTTGAGCTGTAACCACTATTTGCGAAACCACGTGAAAGATAAAATTTCAAACGAAGACTAATGTTTTTGTTTTAGTATTTTATCCTCAGCAGGGATAAAACTGCGTCAAGGTAAAAACAAATATTTCTCCGCTTTATAATTTTGTAGAAGTTTGAATAGTTCTACAAGGCTTACAAATATTTAACATAATTTATTTCGAAAAACAACATTTAAAGCGGTAGAAAGGAAAATAAAATATTTATCTATTTACAAAGTTGGGAATCATTATGCAATGGTGGGAGAATTATTATTATTAGCATGGTTTATTTAATAACTTACTGAAAACCTACAGTTTTTCCAGGTTGCTCAAAGGTGAACAAACTCACGATCACCAAATTCTTTTTTAAAAAACGGAAGAAAACAATATAAAATAAAAATCCCTATTCCTCGAATACTTTAATATCATCAGGGTCGGTAATAACAAGAGTTGATCAAGAGAGGAATGTTAAAAAAACTCTTCTTTTTTCCATATTGCTCAAAGTTGAAATTTGTTTCGACCACCATATTTTTATAAAGAAAGATGAAAACAATATTAAATTAAGACTCATACCCCTCGAATACTCTAATATCATCAGGGTCGGAAGAAAACAAGAGTTGGTCAAGAGAGCATTGATAGGAAAGTTAAAAAAGACTCTACTTTTTTCCATATTGCTCAAAGTTGAAATTTGTTTCGACCACTATTTTCTTATAAAGAAAGATGAAAACAATATTAAATTAAAACTCATACCCCTCGAATACTCTAATATCATCAGGGTCGAAAGAAAACAAAAATTGGTCAAGAGAACAATGAAGTTAAAGATTTATGCGTAGGTAAATCGCAAGTAAAAATTGTGGTAAAGAATTGAAAAATTCCTACATGAACCCTGAATTGATCGCACTGGGGGTATATGGCGTGAATAGTTTTTGCCGTTTGGATTGCGGACGTTTAAGAAAGTTACTGCAATATTTGTGCGCGTATCACATATTCAATTCACGACCTATCCTTTTTACGTTCAATCATCAACAAATTTATTTGTTCACGTATTCAAAATCAAAATATTTCCTCGATATGAATATGATTAAAACTGTTAGAACAGATCAGTCTAGAAGTGCGAATAATAGAAGGAGAGGATAGGCTAATGTTCTATCAATTCATGGGATAGGCAATTGCAGAGCTGCATTTCCCCCGAGTGAGTAATGGGAACGAGAAGGTAAAAACGAGAATAAGAATGTTGCAGGTCAACTGGCTGTTGCTGCTGTAGTCTCTACAGGAATTTGCCGGTGGAACTTCACAAGAGATCCAGATAGAAACGTTCTTTAGATTCGAGCGCGATCCATTCGAGCTGTGACATTCGATATGAAATAACTTCTACTATTTTGCACTAAACTAGATCAGGATATCTCCTCATCATCCGATCGGTTATTACTTGTTTGGGGATGAGTTGTTGTCACTAGAACTGGCTGAATGTTTGGAACTAAATTATTTTGTAAAATCTAAGCTTGGGTTTTAAATCGGATACAATACTTTTGCGCTCCTCGGTAGCGTCTTCTTGTAAGGATTGTGAAAACGTTCCTTGTGGTAAACATTGATAACGTGTGGCACAAAATTAAATAAAAATCAAGGTTGTTATCAGGAAGTTTAAGATCAAAACTCCGAATTGCTATTTTCTCAAAATTGACTCTAAAGATTTTGATAAAAATTTGTAAAATGTAAGTCCTAAAGATAAAGAAAACGTACCGCTCATCCCTAAAAAATATCCGTTTGTAGGTTATAGCTTAAATAGTAGAATACAATGTGGTAAACGTTTCAATATCTGAAAAATTATGGAACCTATTTCGATCGAATTTTGGTGAAGTGTGAAGATAACCCGAACCCACGTGTCAACCGTAATAAATTGATGGGTCTATCATAGTACTTACCCAGCCAAATCATACAATTTAAGCAGAACCAAATGTAAACTAATAGTCTGAAATTGGTTTCTTTGGCTTTATAGGAAACATTAAATTGTACTGATAGATCAAAGAGTCTTATCCAGTAGGATAAGTTTGTTTAAAACAGGTGTTACATAGATTTTTCAACCTCGCAATAATTAGGTTAGGTTAGGTTAGATTAGTTAGGTTAGCGGTCCTCGTAGATTTGTGTATATTAACGTCTCCACTCGCTTCGTTCGTGTCAGCGTCTCGGCCCTGGTTGACCTCGAAGCTGTACATGTGTGAAGGAGCCTCCACTCGCTACGCTCGTATAGGTGGCGCGACCCTTGTAGGATCTCGTAACTATACTAATATCACATTTCTTACGTCATAAATTGAAATTGAATTTTTGACCGTAACTTCGTTATTTATCATCGTGGAGAGGTGGAGTTGGAATAATCTGCAAATTTGTATCTCAGTGTGTTATAAGTTGAATAACACACGAGATATTATCAAAAATTGTTTTTAAATGGCCGCTATTTTCAATTCAATGTCCTTGAATTTCAATAGAGTTGAGCACGTTATACTCCACTATACCAAAATATAATATTCTTATCTTAAAATTTGTGCCGCTATGTGTCTACTTACAGACAACGGAGACCGAAGTATGGCGTCAAAAATGACATTTTCTTTAGGTCATGAAATGGTGGAGATCAGACAAAAACAGAGATCGAATTTTTTTGACGATTATCAAACTTACCCCGTTCACTGGATATGTAAAAAAGATGTACTTTGGAAAAAAGAAACTAAACTAACCTGGTGGATCTGAAAGTTCCAAATTCACGATTCGTTCTTAAATATTACTTTCACTTTATTAGAAAAGCTAAGATACAAAACTGTTTTTGTCCAATTATTACATATCCTAATTCAATTTGTGTTTATGTATAAGTTTCAATAATTGATTGTATAGAATAATATTGTGTTAGTATTACATTTTGAAAAGATTGTAAATATTGTTCGTACTTGCTCTAATGGTTATAATCAAAAGTACTGCATTCTGTGTCCATGTTATATTATACTTAATAATTACGTCTATATCTATATATTTTAATTCAAACGTTATTATTATGAAACAAATTCCGTAAAGAGAGTCGAACTTACGAATTCAATAATAAGGAAGCCGACTGAAAGCACTTCACCATCCAGATTTCGGCATAAATTTACCGATTACTTTTAAATTAATTTTTAAGAAGATCTGATAAATCTCGAAACGCTCAATCGATGCCGTGGAATGACAATATCCGTAAAAGACTCATTGCACCAACTTTCTCATATATCCATCGACAAAAGAAATTAAAAATATTCACAACCATCTACACAACATTTCAGTTCTTTACTTTTCTATCAAAAAGTTTAAAGGAATCATGATCGCCGATTTAAAATTATTACTCATTATATTTACATATTTAAATAAACCCTGAACTTGCATCGATTGTGACCAAAGTGTAAATCATATGATTGATACCAAGTACCACAGCGGTCAAGATTCGTTCGCCAATTATTCTTCAACCGTAGTCTAATCAATCTTTACATTTCTTTACAAAAATTAGACTGAAATCTGTAGAATCGATTATGAGTATGTTAAACAGCACAATAGTTGTTTTCTTTTACCATTAAGGGCTCACTATAGTGAGTACTGACGTCGCAATCCCGAAGTATCATAGCTGGGTCTACACCTTTCTTCAAGCAGAAAAGTTAGATTTCTCTCTTTCATCTTTCCTGCAGGTCTGTCTTGATAACTCTTTGTTCTTTTCCGAATCTGGCGTTTTTAGAGTATTCAAGGGCTAGAGGTATATTTTAAGACTTTTTTATAGGTTAGGCGATGACGAACGAGAAGTTTTTTTTTCCCCTTTAGACAACAATAGCAAAAGCAAGTGTCCACAACAAATACTTTTTCGTCATACTGCTTCAAAAACAGCTGTTTTCAATGTACATACATAGGTCCTAGGACCTAGAAATATCAGCTGAGGTCGAGGTCATCAGCTGTTACTTCGTTTATACGAAATATTTAACGATTGTAAAGAATCTATAAAAACAACCCATCTATAAAAACTCTCGATTGTAAATAACAGATCAAACAGCTGTTACCGTCGATTTTATAAATAAGTACCACTAACACAAACTAAACAGCTGTAATAGCTGCAAACTTGTCCAAACTTTTGAAGGTAAATAGGTTATAACATTATAGTTTTTGTGAAATTGTTTTCTAATATTATTTGCAGTATAACGAAAAATATAGTTCATCACTTGGACCAAAAGAAGCTTTTCGATACTCGCTCATTTTTGTTGAACTTGAACTTATATTGAAAAGATTCACTTTTGGTCCTAGTGATGAAATATTATATTTTACTCACAAGAAGTGGTTTCAATAACTAAGAAACTTCCTCAATTAATTGTTCTGGAGACACAACTAACCTAAAGATGACAACTTGGTCATCGAAACTTCGACCATGTTCATGAAAAAGGGTTGTTTTGGAAATATATTCACAATGAATAATTTACCACCTCTGAGTGTCGTTAAACAAAGCAAAGATTTCTCAAGTATGTATTTCAGCAGATTTGGCCTAATTTATATATCCGTTAGTCAACGAAGATGGAAGAATAGGTTAGGTTAGGTCGTTAGGCTAATGTAGAAGGAAGAGTAGGTGACCACGGAAGAACGTAAAGCCATCAATCGGGCTCGAACTGTTGATAGATCACTAGTCAGAAAAGCTGTGAGATAAGCGCGCGCTCCACCAACTTAGCTACATCCCTCATCGATTCAGCTTAAATTCAAAAAAAAATTCCTGTTATAGTAGAAAAAAAGTTTTACTACAACCAACATGCCTACAACTTACAAATTAATTGTATATATACTAATCTTTTAGTGAATATCAAGCAACAAAAAAGAAACTAAGACTTTACTTTTTTTGGTTTACCTACCCTGATGCTGTTAGAGTATCGGGGCGATAGGAGTTTTTATATTATGTTTTTCTATAAGGTGATGATGACGCAGATGTTTTTCACCATTAAGTAAGTATCAAAACAAAACCAGGACGTCATACAATACGACTATAACAGATTTTAAAATATATATGTATTTGTTAGTAAAACGTTTGTTCGTGTATAACGTGTAAATGTTGTTAAATATTAAATATAATATACATCAATGCAAGACTAATATAATAGAATGTCTAAATAATAGGCGAAACACATAGCGCCAAAAAGAAAAATAGCGCACAACTCAAAAATGTGTTATTGAATGCAGTTCAAAGCAATCAATAATCAAAAACAGTTTTACTTTTTTTTTACCAAAACTCCCTATACATGTGTGTGGAAATGGAAAGCAACGCGTTTTCTTTGAGTACTTTAAGGGATATGTTTGTTTGTTTTTATCAATATCGAGAAAATTTGAGAAAATCGTAATTTTGTGTTTCAGTCTTATGGTAAGTGAAACATGTATTTATTTTCTGACACATCCTTGAAGAGAAAGCCCCTAGACCTGGCAAATCCTTCTGACCCTTGTTAACTGAAAATGAGATGCACAGACCACTGGCCGCTCAGAATACTGACCGCTCGGCGGAAAGCCCCTAGACCTGGCAATCACTTCTGACCCTTGTTAAATGAAGATGAGATGCACAGACCACTGACTGCTCAGAATACCGGCCGCTCGGCGGAAAGCCCCTAGACCTGGAAATCCTTCTGACCCTTGTTAAATGAAGATGAGATGCACAGACCACTGACTGCTTAGAATACCGGCCGCTCGGCGGAAAGCCCCTAGACCTGGAAATCCTTCTGACCCTTGTTAAATGAAGATGAGATGCACAGACCACTGACTGCTTAGAATACCGGCCGCTCGGCGGAAAGCCCCTAGACCTGGCAAATCCTTCTGACCCTTGTTAACTGAAGATGAGATGCACAGACCACTGACTGCTCAGAATACCGGCCGCTCGGCGGAATGCCCCTAGACCTGGAAATCCTTCTGACCCTTGTTAAATGAAGATGAGATGCACAGACCACTGACTGCTTAGAATACCGGCCGCTCGGCGGAAAGCCCCTAGACCTGGCAAATCCTTCTGACCCTTGTTAACTGAAGATGAGATGCACAGACCACTGACTGCTCAGAATACCGGCCGCTCGGCGGAAAACTCCCGTATCTAAACTCTCGTGAAACATCTTACCATTTTTGATTATACCTAATTTTGGGCAAGTATAATTTCATTTATTTTTTTTTTATAAACATATTTATTATGTTATGCTAATGAATATGTATATTCTGTATAGATTGCATGCTGTGAATTATCGGAAGCATGTTTTAAATATGTGGGAAAAAAATCTGAATACCTTGAGTTGCAACCAAATATGCCCAAAATTCGCTTGAGTTGTAGCGCCCGATGCGAACTACAAAACATAAGCAAAACTGCCATCATTCCAAAAATAAATAATAATAAGTCAGCGGGCGCTCAAATCGAATGTTTCTATTAACAGTGCTACATAGAACATTTGTCCCGATACAAAACTTTTTTTTTATCACTGGGTTTATGAAAAACTAACAGTAACGTCTCTAAAAAATACAATAAAACTAATGAGATATTGGCAATTTGTATAAAAGTAAAGTTATTTTGTTTTACATTATTAATGCGGGACATATCGAAAACGATATACAAACTTTATGTAAGACAATGCTCTTTAAACGACAAATAAAAATAATTCTTCATTTTTATTGTATGCCAATGGGTAAACACAAATAACTTCTGAATAATTGACTGTAACACCCAGATGTTACTAGTTGCATGAATATTGGCTGAATACATTACCTCAAGACTAAAAGAAGGATTAAAATAACGGAAATTAATTAAGAAATTATTTTTTAATTGTTTTATTAATAACTCATTTATCTTTTAACGTAAAATAAAAAAAGTAAAAAAATATATAAAAGGAGGGGGGGGGAGGAAAACCAGATGAAAGGTGAAAAATAAATTATTTTTAGGAACTATAATTTACAAAACAATTAATTAATAATACAATCTGAACAAATTCATGAACACTGTATAAATGCATCATTCTGTATATAGACACACTGGTATTAAAACTGTGTAAAGTTGTTAAATTATCAATACATTCAAACACTGTTCTATATGCAAGAAGAATGCATTTTCTTATAGCTACAATGGTTAGATGGGAAAAGTTTGAAATGCGTAGACATTTGCCAGATATTGCATCACAACTTGTTTAGAAATCTCAACCAGGTGTTTTACAACTGTCAGAAAAAAACTGCCTCCTTTACAACACATTGTAAATACAGGTAGAGGCATACAACTTTCAACGTTTTCACACGTGCATAGAGGTCTTGACTCTTCTTTCTGTATTCCCTTCAAAATATTGGAAGCTCTTGTCAAATGAAACACTTCAAATTTGTGTAAAAATAATAACAATCGTTCGTCACAATTTGATAGTAAATAAGGTTAGACGAACATGTCATTTTTATTCATTATATACTTAAGGACGCTTTAATATTATTTTTAAATAAAAACCCTTTTAAAGTTTACCTCTCTTAAAATAACAACAGCTCTCCCAAAAAATCTCAGTGCACTCGAGCACATTTACTAAGCATATATAATTTACATTTAATAATTAAAGATCAACAAACATTGACACCAAGATCACTTCTTCAAAACTTAAGTATGATATCTTTCATTTAAGTAGTTTTTATTGTTGTCGCTCTTCTTCAATCCGACATCTTGACAATGATTTTTTTTGCAATCCCGAGGGTCAAAGCTGGATGTACACTTTCCTTGTTGTAGTCTTGGGTGAGATCCCGTTCTTTCATCTTTCCTACCAGGTCTCTCGTGAATAACTCTTGTCCCCTTTGACCCCGTTGATATAAGAGAATTCGAAGGGTTTTTTATTTATGTTTTTTTATTTCTTTTTTATATGCGAAGATAGGCCTAACTGAGAGGTTTTTGCCTTTAAGCCTTAAGGAACCATCAAGGACTCATTTTAGTGAGTACAGAATTACAATCCCGAAGGTACCTAGCTGGATCTACGCCTTTGATGTAGTATTGAGTTAGATCTCTCTCTTTCATCATCTCTATCACGTCTCTGTTGACCAACTCCTGTCCCGTTCCAACCTTGCTCTAGGGGATCTTTACTTTAGGTTCCTCTTTTCCTTTTTTTAAAGGCGATTGCAACTGAGAAGTTTTTTGCCTTTAAACAACAAGGAACCATCAGGAGCTCACTTCAATGAGTACGGGCTTGACAATCCTGAGGGTACCTATCTGGATTTACAAATTTCGTGTCTTGTTTTGGGTTAGATTTCTATTTTTCGTCTTTCCTGTTTGGACTCTCTTGACTAACTCTTGTTCTTTTTTGGCAATCATTCTATTGGATCATTCAAGAGCTTATTTTTTGTTCTTATTATTTTATAAGGCGTTTATTGTCTTTAATCAAGGACCAACATAAAAAGTTTGTCAGGGAAGCATTACATTTTTCACAAGCGTTATTTATAATAATAG
This sequence comes from Aphrophora alni, assembly GCA_963513935.1. NCBI lineage: Eukaryota > Metazoa > Arthropoda > Insecta > Hemiptera > Aphrophoridae > Aphrophora > Aphrophora alni. The sequence goes on along the minus strand of OY740765.1, from coordinate 56,458,450 downwards.
AGATATGGCCTATCTATTTTATAGTTTAATTTTTGTCAAAACGATGATAACAGAGATGATTTTTCGCCTTAAAACAAAATTAATTAAAAATATATAAAGCTAATAATGCCTTAAGAAAAAACTGAAAATTCTGATTTTCTCCAAATCGGCTGTAACGGTTTTGATCAAATTTTCTTCAAGTGTAGCCTCTAAAGATCCAAACACAACGTACTGGTCGCCGTATTTCCTAGAAATGCCGATTCTTGAGATATCGATAAAAAAACAAAAAATCCGACTTGAGGCGGAAAGTATGAAATTTCTTCAAATCATCGGTAACGGTTTTGACCAAATTTTGCTCAAGCTTAGCCTCTAAGGTTCTAAACTAAACGTACTGGTCGACATCTTTCCAAGAGATGCAGATTCTTGAGTTATCGGTAAAAAGACAAAAAATCGGTCGTGTCCTCCAAAAATACGTAATTTCTCAAAATCGGCTGTAACAATTTCATTGAACGTTTATAACATGTGAAGATTAATCAACCAAAGGTGACTTCAACGATTTTGATCATATTTTGCTCAAGTTTAGCTTCTAATTACGTACTGGTTGTTTTCTCTATACAAATTCCGGCACCTGAGTTATAAAAAAGCCATGAGACTGTTAAAAAATCGATTCTCGATTTATTTCAAATCTTATTTAAATGCGAAGATTAATGGCCAAAACTAGGTGCATAATCGTGAGTAAAAAAAAAATTATGAATCAGGAATTATTAACAATAAACAAACTTTTTGATTTTTTGACTGACAACTAGCGAAATGAAATTTTTGGTGACGAATAATTTTGGTTTTGAGGTTGAAGTAAAAAATTTTGTGTACGATTTTTAATTTTTTTTTTTCGTATACAATAGATTGAATAAAGTTTTTCTACATGGAACTACAGTTTCTACGCGGAATCAGTTAAATCACAGTCCGTAGGTAAACCTGCGTAATTTATAAGAGGCAGGCAGAGTTTCGCTGTGAAATAACGGTAACGAATGAAATGTTGTGGTGGTTGCCAGTTTTTTACCCCTTTTTTCATGAATCTATTCCAGCTGATCTAGATACTGTCGACGCCGGTTGAAAGTATCCAGTATAAAATTATATTCTTCAAATATAACGTAGAACTTTGTACTTTGCTTTGGTTCAATCAAGACTTCAATATGGTGTCTTGTTGAGGACGGGGGGGGGGGATACTATTCCTCGGTAAAACTACTTATTTTACAAAAGTTCATATTTAGAAACGTATCTCTTAAAAACAGAAATCATTGTTCTTTTAATTGTTTACAGGATTGAACATTTTCGTTTACTACATTTATAAGGTTCTAGTACATTTTTCAAAATAGTTGGAACAATTACAGAGACAGGGGGGGGGGTCACAATTCCTCGGTAAAAGTACTTAGTTTTCAAAAATTCATAGTTATAAAAATATCTTTTAAAAGCAGAAACGTTATTCTTTTCAACTGTTTACAGGACTGAACATTTTTCCTTTACAACATTTTTCAAAATAGTTGGAATAATTACAGAGACGAGAGGGACAGTTGGAGAGAAGGTTTAAGATAGACATTTATATTCTTCAAATAGAACTTAAAACTTTGTACCTTACTTTGGTCCTAAAACCTCTAGGTCATCAGTGCCTTAAAACAGGCATAAAAGAACATTAAATGAAAACCCTTAGAATACACTAATAGCGTCAACCTTGGAAGAAATAAGAGTTGGTCGTGATAGACCTGATAGGATAGATGAAAGAGAGGCATCTAACTCAGGTCTACGTGAAAAAACCATAGATCCAACTAAGTTCCCTCGGGATTGCCAAGTCAGTACTCAATAAAATGAACCCCTGAAAGTTCCTGTTGCTTAAAGCCAAAAATCTTATCGGTTATCATATCACAACAAAGTTTATTGTTTCTGTGTAGGCCCTATACTTGTTGTTTTATGTGTGTTATTATTTTTCTAAATTTGACGTCCTCATTAGAGTGAATTTCTTTAACAACAACCGATGATGAATTCTACGCATCTCACGAGTAGATCATGTGATTAGGTATTTATAAGCAATTTCATATCAGTAAGACCTTCATTCATAACCCTTGGCACTGTAATCAGTAGAAACAGGACTGGTTTTTCCCAGTAACACCATACTTTGATCAAATTCCCTGTTATTTTAATTAGATAACCGTAAAAGACGAGTTTTTATTTAAGATTGAACACTTCTGATATAGAAGAAGAAAAATCTTAAATTTTAACTGTATAGGCCCTACACTTTATTTCCTAACTGATTAAGTCTTTTATTCGACGCAGTCGATGAATTATACTTTAAGAAAGAAAAGAATTATTGTAAAAACAGAGAATTAGGGGTTTTTAATGAAAAGGCAGCGAAAATCAATTTGTCACGTGATTTAACATTTTAAAGTTTGAAGAATGCAATTTCAAAGTAGCCGCTAAGAATTCAAAACTACAAACGTTCACTAAATTAGAAGTTTGAATTGAAAAAACGTTCACTAATTTGGTGGGTTTCAAACTTAATTTAAACTATATCTACAAGATGTCCCGAAAAAGGTAACCAGGCTATTAACTATCGGATTATACACTTCAAAACGAATAAAATATGTCAAATAACATATAGTCTAATTCCACTTCATTAACTGTCCATCCGCGCTTTTTATTCTTTTACAAAAAAAATTATAACTCCAGAACTAGATAAGATATTGAGTTTAGGTTTAGTATAAGCATTACTGTACATCTTACAAGTGTACAAAACACAAAAACTTTATTTTTATAATTTTCAAAATGGCGGACGTTTAAGACTTTTAACATCAAATTCACCAAAACCGATAACTTAACTAAATTTAAAACTAACGCCATTTTGATAGTTATAAAAATAAAGTCTTTGTGTTTAATACGCCTGTAAAACGTAACATACAAAATGCTGACACCAAATCTGAACTTAATATTTTTTTTCTATTTCTGGAGTTATAATGCTTTTTTCTAAAAGAACAAAATGGTCGATAGACGGATAATAAAGAGGAATTCGACTTTATATTATTTGACATTTTTGTTCGTTTTGATGTATATAATTAGAAAATAAGTAGCCAATTCACTTTCTTCTGGACATTCTGTATATGTTGTTAATGTACATTTTTTTAATGCATAATAAATCTGGAACATTTTGGTTTTCGCAGACAAATATTGATATAACTTGGAAACTAGATCAATTCGAATCGAATAAAGGCTAAAATCAGATCTACATAGGATAAAAAACAGCATTAAAATCTGTTCCGCGGTATTAGTATAATACTATTTCAAAAGTGTTTAAAGGTAAGTACCCAACTCATTTCTCCACCTGTAAATTATGGTTTTAAATGTTCTTTAGTTGTATTAGTTGATAACTTTTTAAGAAAAGGAAATATACAAAACGGATTTCACCATTGAACTCAGAATAAAACAATAAAAAATCTAAAAACATCTGTCACATGGGTCTATTCCAATTTTAAAAAAATTAACCTAATTTCAAGATGGCTTATCCGAAATGGCGTCAAAGTTTAAAACTATCAAGACTGGAAGTAAATCTTGCCTTATAAACATATTATTTAAAAAAACAGATTTTTTTTATGTTCAGTCGTTTTAAATATTTTTATATATTCCATATTTTATTAAAAAATCTGTATATTTTTAATATTTTAAAACATTATTAAGTCTATTAAGGACCCACACTAGACTGTACCTTGGAAGGAAATACTTCTGTATCCAGTTCATAGAAATTATTTAAACGAGGGTGTGTTATTACTCTGGCTTAAAGTTCTACAACAACTGCCATAACTGTTGAGTTTAAGAGAGTTACTTGGCTCAACTGGCATTTTGTTCTTTGAAGTTGTACAAATATTATGTAAAATGTGTCTGTGTTATTTGTTGATGTATTTATATTTGTTTATAATACTTTTTACTCTGTAGTGACCATTTAATTTAAATTATGAAAATCGAATTAGTAGGCCTACTAGTCTAGGAATTACAAATAGGCCTACAAATACAAAAAATATGTAACAGTGAACTAACAGGTGTTTTTAAAAAATTTTATTTGATTTAAATTCACGCTTAATTACATTTAAAAATGGACGAAAAATTATTCCAAAAATTAATACTCATTTAAATAGAAATCATACTTTTAAATAGTTAGGAAAATTGACCGTGAAAATCAAAACCGTGCAACAATATCAAATGAAATTTGGACAACGCACATTTCTGTCATTATTAGGTAATTACAAAATGGCGACCATATTAGATCAATCTTCCAAGTTTCCAATATAAAAAAATATCACTAAATCGTACTTATTTTATTTTTTTTTTTATGTTCATGTTGCAGTGAACATATCTCAAAATGTCATTGAGATTCAAAATCGAAAGTGCCATTAATAAATAAAAAAATGTCTGAAGATGAGAAAGAAAAAAATTTAAATATCGGAAAATCAAAATTTGTAGAAAATTTGTATCATTTAAGTTCCTCCCATTCAATATAGCAAAGTGAGTAATGGGGTTTATTGGATATGTGACCCTTTAACTATGGCAAAATAAAACAATAAAGGTAATCTACTGAATTCAGGAGTATTAATTAAGGATACAAAAGATCTGATGAAAGCAGTTAGAATTGACTCATTTTTAGACTTTGTGATTCTTGCAGAGATTTATTCAAAACACTGGGACGCTACTTTTCCTTTTTGTACAATTTAGAATATTTCGCGGAAATGTTCCTTTTATGGTCCTGGGAGATAAAAAAAAACAGTTTTTGGAATGGTGCCCGTCTGTCTCTGTGTATTGTTTTACAGCCTAAACAAGTGAACTTATTTTAATGAAAGTTATACTGACATATTTTGCCATATATCGAGACATTTTCCCCATTTTTAGGTAGCTAAAACCAAGGACCCTTATAATTTCACGCGCGTGTCTGTCCGGCTACCTATCTGTAAATCGCAAACAATCTACACAGACAAGACGATAAATCCTATATGTTTCAAACTTCACATTTATATTTGTATTATCCCACATATACTAAAAATATAGCTGTAACTAAACACACACAGCCTTGGGGTAAAAACTATCGAGTTAATTTTTTTTAATATTTTGTGTGGGGTATTGAATATAACTAGAAGTTATTCGTATTGACGGAAAACTTAATACGTCGGCGCTAGACCAAATTTAAAGTGTCAAATATAATGGTTCTCCCTCTCTAAAGTGAACACGGGGGACCTATAAATCTGAAAACTATTATGAAGCCAGTTTTTTGAGATGTGAGACAAACAATTCAGTATACATTGAAAAATGGATTCCATTTTCATTGATTTCTCTTTATTACAGTTTGTAGGTAAAATCAATGATCTTTATAATTTCGCGCACGTGTCCGTCTGTCTGTACAAGTTAAACTCTCTTTTAAAAGATATCGGATTTATAAAAATAACTGTTTCAAGATACCAACGGACTCGTGTGGTTTTAGCACAAGCTTGACCCTTTTATTTATAACCTGCTATAAAGACAAAAACACAAAATTACGATTTTCTCAAAATCGGGTACAACAATTTTGGTGAAATTTTCACCAAATGTAGTTGTGATTATGTTAGTTTTAAGGACCCAAACACACATGTCTCTAAAATTCCGTTTCGTGAGTTATCTGTAAAAACCAAGAAAACGGACATAGCACGGTTATACAAGACGTAAATACTCAAAATCGGACTACCTATTTCATTCAAATTTTGTTGAAATGTGAACGTTAATGACACAATACCGTGTGAAAAATTGCAAATTATAAAAAAACCACCGCCGAGGAATAATTAACAAAAAACAAAACAAACCTTCATTATGCTTTTGACATTTTTGTTAGGTGAGGATTACGATTGTCAATGGTTGTGTGATAAAGTTTGCTTTTTTTATACACACAACTGAAGACGAATTTCGTAATAAAATATATCAATATTTTGAAGAATCTATCGTTTTGGAATAACTTTAAAACCACAATATGTTTGAGCTACATCTTAACACAACTTCAGAAAATCGAAATTTACAGCTCATACTTCAAAGTTTTAAATTATCTGAAATCTAAAAAAATCAACAGGTCTGCTCGTTTGGTTTATAGACAACAGACAGACAGATAATTTCCAAAAAAATACTTCTCTTTGCTGATATTACCTTCAGCGGCTCACATATAGGCTTGGCAATCCCTAGGGAGCCTAGCTGAATCTACACCTTTTCCCACGTAAGTCTTGGGTTAGATCCCTCTCTTTCATCTAACCCTAGTTGTTCTTGACGTTCTCTTCCGACCTTGATGCTATTAAAGTATTCAAGAGCTAGAGATATTTATTTTTCGTCATATTGCTTCAAAAACAGCTGTACAATGCATGCATTGAGATGCTAAAGTTGTTCTTTTTAGTCCTAGAACCTAAAAACATCCGCTGAGGTCGAGGTCATCAGCTGTTACTTCGTCTGTACTTATTAATTAACGATTGTAAAGCATGTATAAAAACAACCTATACTCTCGATTGTAAATAACCTTTAAAACAGCTGTTACCATCGATTTGAAGGTATATAAGTTACAAGATTTAGATTTTTTGGAATTGTTTTTTTTTATATTGTTTGCAGTATAACGAAAAATATAGTTCATCACTTGAAACAAAAGAAGGTTTACGACCCTCGCTCATTTTCAAGTTGTTAAACTTGAGCTTGTATCGGAAAGCTTCACTTTTGGTCCCAGTGATGAAATATACTATTATGTTCTTTTATTTTATTTTATAAGGCGATGATGACCGAGGGGGTTTTCGCCTTTAAACAACGAAGGGGGAAAACGGACATTTTAAAGAAATACTCAATATATTTCTCTATAAATGTACGAGAGTAACTTAAATAAATGTTTAAGTATTTGGATAATTATAAAGCAACAGCACGATCTTCTAAGCCATCTTTTCAAAAATAATTATCGCCTAATAGATAACTCCAATTAATACATCAAAAGCCTTAAACATAGTGCACAGTATAAAAAACATACAAAGGATGTAATTGCGTATTTCATTACATAAATTCCCGCTGTGTAAACACGTGTATGTCTGAATGAGACGTAATCACCCCCTGCTAGGATAACACCCCTGTCTGTAATGCAGGCTTATTTAATACAATTGTCATGATTAGTTATTGAAATCAAAGATACAACTTTGTGTCCTGATTTGTTAAAACAAATAAAAATATACGGAATTAATCGAAACTTTAGGAAATGAAACTTCCTAAACACTTCGTTTTCCTTCTGTCGATTTGTATTTTTTAATTTTTTTAACATTTCTAAGTTCGGAAATGACTTAATATTAGAGGCCATATTTGGTATACTCATTTCTTAAATTGCTACCGTTAACAACCTATGTAATATAATTCAACTGTTTACCCGAATTTCAGAAAATACTTCCAAAATCAATTAAATTGTAGAAACATAATATATTCTATAACGTTTTTCGTTTGTCGTTCTATTTGTGTTTTTTAACAAAATAATTTCATAACTTGTAAATGATACATTGAGTCCAGACTTTATTTTCTACATTTAATTTTAAAAAGGCAATAATTTATAAATTTAATGCAAATATTTCGAAAACCACTAAATTTAATGAACATTATCAAAAGACATTTTAGAGCTACTTACTATAAGATCTTTGTTTTATTTTCACAAATAATTTTACCCTTCTGAGCCGATTTTGAGAAAAGCGAAATTTACAAATAATTTGTTCGTATACGTACACACAAATTTTCCGTGACCCAAAAAAAAGTAAATAAAAAACAACAAAAACAATTGCTATGTGTCTATACAAAAAATGAAAACAAACTTTCGGTGATTTTACCTCAACAAAAAAAGTAAAGAAATATCAATGAGGACATCACCCAAATAAGCACGAAAAGAAAAAAATGGAAATAAATACATTGAGATATTACCTAACAAAAAAGGAAAGACATACCAATTTAGATATGACCTAAATATGGATAAATAAATAAAAGGAATGAATTACCATCGGCACATGACGCAAATATCCACAAATACAAAAAAATGAATGAAATACGTTTACAGATACGACCTAACTAAACATATATACAAACAAGAACAGAAATACCATTGGAGATATGACCTGAAATACATAAATACAAGAAAAGGAAAGAAATACCAATGAGGATATGACCTAGATAAGCACATATTACAAAAAAGGAAACGAAATAGTAATGGAGATATAAATTAAATTTTCACTAAAAACATAAAATAGAAAGAAATACGTCTGCAGAAATGTAGATACCCCAAAATTTTCATTCAAAAAAATCCGTCTCGAATTATATCCAAAACGTGTCCACAAATCAAATTTCATTAAAATCAGTCAACCTGATTTAGTTGTAGAGAACTAAAAGAAGACATACAGACAACAGACGGATGTCATTCCGAAAACCATACTAACTTAGGACGCTTTAAAACTAATATTAATATAATATCTGTAAATTATATATTTTATAAATAACTGGAATTGGAATTTCGGAGAGTTGACGAATATCTTTCGAATAAAATCTGTTTTTGTGTAGAAATATTGCAATATTGTTTTAACACCATTTATTCCTGGTTAAAAACCGATACAACAATTGTACAATCGATTGCACGGTTGTTACAGTTTGCTTCATAACAATACAAGAGGACGTTAGAGAGGAGTTTTGTTGAGGGAACCGCGCATGGTGAAACACAGAGTGGGATAGAGACAGTAAATATGCAAACGTCGTGTGTGTAACAGAGAAATCCGACACGCATGAAAACTCACTTGAGCGTAGCCATATGTTTAGTATAATTACGTATTCAATTGTCATTTGGTGAATTTTATGACGTAAAGGAAGAGGGTGGACGGAAGCGGAACCCCTTCCCTCCCTAACGCACATTATCTGATGAAAGATGAACTATAAATTATGTCGTTACATATTTAAGAAAAAAGTATTTGTTAATAAAAAATTTAGGTACAGTTCAAAGACGACATTTTACTCAATATTTAAAGCCGATATATAATTCTGAGATTTGGTTTGGAAACTATGACAAGTGGAAACGAATGACACTGTGCCAAGGATCGCTCGAGATGCCGCTAACAAAAATTAAAAATATGCGATGGTTGCTCAAACTTTACTCCTGAGATTTGGGTTGAAGAGAGAAGAATGGCAACAATGACTAAAAGACAGGAACCTCTTCCAAGAATCGTTAGGTTCTACGCATAAGAAAATGACAATTATACTATAGATGCTCAAACTTTATTGCTGAGACTTTTTAGAAATTTTACTAATTTTTGACCAAAATTGGTAATGCCAATTTATATAACATCCAATAACGGTTTTTTTAAAAACTGTTGCAGGTACGACCTGAAACAATCATTTTTGGAAAGATAAAGACCAATACGTTTTATTTGGATTCTTACATTTGTAAACAATTTGATCAAAACCGTAATCAAGTACTCCCCAATTTTGTGTTATTAAAAAATTAACTCCTCGAGATACAGTCAAAATACGCCCACTTTCTATAATTTGATAAAAATCAGTCCTTCCGTTTGGGCCGATAGACAAACGGACAACATCTAAACAATGTTTTTAAACTGTCTATACATACAGTTTTATATACCTGGCGATGTTTTACGTGATGATTTTCTTTCATAATACATACAGTTTTATATACCTGGCGATGTTTTTCTTTCATAATACATACATTTTTATATACCTGTCTATGTTTTAGCGTGATGTTTTTCTTTCATAATACATACAGTTTTATATACCTGGCGATGTTTTAGCGTGATGTTTTTCTTTCATAATACATACAGTTTTATATACTTGGCGATGTTTTTCTTTCATAATACATACATTTTTATATACCTGTCTATGTTTTAGCGTGATGTTTTTCTTTCATAATACATACAGTTTTATATACCTGTCTATGTTTTAGCGTGATGTTTTTCTTTCATAATACATACAGTTTTATATACCTGGCGATGTTTTAGCATGATGTTTTTCTTTCATAATAGATACAGTTTTATACATCTGGTATTGTTTTCACACCTCAGCCTCATAGATTAAAGACATTGGAATTTCGATGCTGTGAATAGTCCAGCGAAATTCGACTTCTCTCAAAATGCGTACAACTAAACTGGAAACACAGAACACACGGGTCTTAGACCTACTCATTAACAAAAGAAAGGTTGCCATTAATTTATTCTGCACCATTGTATCGTATATAAGTAGGAGGTAGGAGGAAACGAGCAAAGTTTTACTAAGTTAGACAACGAGGAATTATCACAGCCTTCCTTCACTTGGTTTTAAATCTTGGAACATAATTAATTATTTATTGTTTTGTCGGAAAGAAAAACAAGTTTACTTTTGTTGAAGCTCGATTACGTTTGAATTCTAATTGTATTGTTGGGCTTACCATTTTCCTTTACTTTTCCTGTTACATAATATTACAGGGGATTTTTTTACTATATAGTTTTCAAGATACACTCATAAAACATAAATAAGTTTGATGTCATTTCATACTTATGCATTATTTATTTTATAAAATTGGGTGTTAATCTCATTTGTTTTATTGTCTGTTTTGTTATTATTTGTGTATGATAGTTGAGTAGAATCTTCTTTATCATTGAATTAATGGTAATGTTAATTTTGTTTCCCAAGGTTATATTGTTGATTGTTAGTTATGTTTTGCTTATGGCTTTTATACAGTGTCCAGAAAAAGATGAACTGGCCATTCATTTTCGGATTATATACATCAAAATGAACAAAAATGTCGAGTAACATAGAGTCGAATTCCGCTTCATTTCCGTCTATCCGCCATTTTGTTCTTTTAAAAAACATTATAACTCCAAAAATAGAAGATATTGGAGTTCAGATTTGGTCAAACCATTTGTATGTTACGTTTTACAAGTGTACCAAACACAAAGACTTTATTTTTATAATTTTCAAAATGGCGACGTTTTAAAACATATGACGTCGACTATCTTCAAAAGCGTTAACTTTTTTTAAATGTTTAACAGTTACAAATCTGAACTCTTATCCTATGTATCTCTGGAGTTATGTTTTTTGAAAAAGAACAAAATGGCGCATAGACGGATAACGAAGCGGAATTGGACTGTATGTTGTTTGATATTTTTTGTTCGTTTTCATATAGCCCATATAATCAGAAAATGAATAGCCAGTTCACCTTTTTTGAGACACTCTGTATAAACGTCGAATGCAATTTTCATATTGAAAAGGAAGTTTCAATTATGCAATAACATATAGCTTCAAGGTTACTTGTAGCCTGAGCCCCCCCCCCCCGCTTGAAAAAAGGCTTTTTATTAGAAGCTTCTTACGCCATTTGTAGAAAAAAGTTCTCCCCCAAAACCCCCACCCCATTTGTAGAAAAAAGTCTCTCTTGAGCATCCTTTTCGCTGCTTGATGGAAAAAATCACTCTTCCTGGAGAATTTATCACTCTCAGCAAAGATGCAATACAAGTATCTCCCCCACCCTCTCCTCTTTATAACAGTTTTTTTCTCAAAATCTTCCCGTCGTAGTAAAAACAAATTCTTCAGTACCTCCTCCCTCTATTGCAAGTAAAAAAAGTGCTTAGTAAGGTTCATATTTCTAATTAAAACCCTCATAATTATTGTTGGAATATGGATACATAGTGGGTACACGTCTCTATCACATTAAGTTAGATTGTATTGATATATTCAGGAACACCAAAAGTTCTTCGTAACAAAAACCATACTGCCTAATTTAGTCTAAATTATATTGGTTTATATCTAGTATTAAAACATAATTGGTTATAATATGGATACGTATTGAATAGTTTTCGTCTCTGATAAGTTTGATTAGTTTATATATCTTATTAAAACTATCATAATTAATTCGTTAGAAAAAGAAGGCGGGGAAACGTCCTCGTTACGCTAATGTCAAACATTCGGTGTTGTTGAGTCATCCCAGAAACTTAAGAAATCCTAGGAAAAACTTCAAACTACCCGTCAACCCACATCATTGAACAATACAATGCAAAAACCATGACTTTTGATAAATATCCGTCCGTTACCACTCATACCTAATACTATTTTAACAGATTACCTTAAAACTTCGCAGGTTTGACAATGTTTCGAATCTTGTAGTGCTTGCAAAGATGATGATAGAATAAATACAGGACGAAATGTGGCCTACAGATGATCAAAGCTCAAAGGATATGGCCTCAATCCTCAATGCAATTTTCTATAGCACAGCGGCACAGGAAACCACAAGGCCGAGGGAATGGACATGCACAAGCAACAAGCACAGTCGGCGAACAGCTATGAGAGAGAGTTCTCTACTTGTGTGAAGGCCTGTCTATGCTCCGGGCAGTTAGTTACACTCTTACTGGCCTCCATAGTTCGTAATATAAGTTGAGTTTATCGAACAAAAAAAACAAAAAAAAAAACAATCTTTGTACCTTCCATTCGGAAGACAAAACAAATAAAAGTAACAGGAAACATTGGAACACTTCAACCGTGGTCATTTACAGATTGACTTGTCCTGTTTGATTGTCAGTAGGAGGGACGCCTCTCCATTAAAGGTTAAAACTACTTTATTCCTTGCAAAAACAGCACAGTGAGTTAAATCCAATCCGATTCTCAGATTATTAAATCTGATATAAAGTGAAACCTATCATTAAAGGAAGTAAAAGTTTAAATGATGGGAGTAGAAAAAAAAATAACCTGAAAACTTCTTTTATCCATCATTTAACTACTTTATTTACTATATATATTTACAAGATGTGTAAATGGTTTTATGAAAGTGAATGTAAAACCCATGTTAGTGAAACTCTAGATCTTTTTATTTAATCAATTTATTTTAACAGTTTTAAATATCAGCTTTATTAAAACTCAATTAATTTGTGTGTGTTAAAAATTCAAACCAATTTTACAAATTTAAATCATCATTATTTTACCCGTCGTTCTTAATCAGTTGAAATGAAAATACAGAACGTCAACTTTTCTGTTAATAACTCTTATTATGTATAACGAATCTTTTTTTTCCATATAGGCCCTATATCCATGTGAGAATTTCAAAATTTTAATATTAACACATATTAAAAAGGTATATTTTTAAATGGTTATGGGAGATGGTAAAGGATTCTTCGAAGTACTCCTAAATTGAATACGTAGTGCTCATAAATTGATTGTTTCCCGTCCCTCACATGACATCTACTATTATTACATAATTTTGAATGACTGTGGGTGTGTGTTTTTATATGACATTGTACTTGTTCAGTTTTCTTTCATCTCTGCTGTTCATTATGTCCTTCAATGCTAGTTTATTGTTAGTTTGACTTTATTGTTTTTTCCGTGCTTTGTTCAGTATTTGACTATATATATTTTTTAAACCAGTTATTAAAACATACCCATTCGGATTGATGTTAAGTTAGGTTAATAAATTAATTTAGGGTAAAATTTATTTAATTTTAATACAATCTTTGAATAACTGATTTATAACCAATTGATTAAACAAAACATTTCGGGTTCATGTTAGGTTAGGTTAATTAAATTAATTTATGTTAAAATTAAATTGGTTTTAATACGACCTTTGAATAACTGATTTAGAAGCATTTGATTAAACATAACCATTCAGATTGATGTTAGGTTAGGATAAATAAATAAATTTAGGTTAAAATAATTACATATTAATACAACCTTTGAATAACTGATTTAGAACCAGTTGATTAAACATAACCATTCGGATTTATGTTAGGTTAGGTTAATTAAATAAATGTATATAAAAATTAAATTAATCTTATTAATGGCGGATCAACTGTTTCACTTAGAAACAGTTGATCCGCCATTTTGATTTGGTAACCATCATTTGGTGTAATAATTATATTCAAAGAATAATATGAACTAATTGCTAAATCTGACTACACCTCAACTAAAATTAAGACTACTAGAACTAATAATCCTGATTACCCCCTAATTTTGAGGTTATGTTTGAAATGAATTTTGTTATTATTTTGTATGGTAGAATGTGTATTTTTAAATCAATGAATGCAGATTTTAAAGCTGCAAAAATATTGTGGGATTTTGTAAGACATAGATGTAAAAAAATGATTAAAAAAAAAAAAATCGCCTATAAACCAATGTATTGTTATTATTCACTTAAATATAATTAGAATTGTATTTTATAAGATGCATAAACTAGATAATAATTTCAAGAATGTGAACATCAATCTATAATGAGGCCAGGAGACCAGTCTTGTGAATTTTAATCCAACATAGAAATACAAAATAAATATTATTTTGTTATAAACTCTAATTTATATTGAATTACTAAATCTAGTATTTCCCTTTGCTCACCTTGTTTCGCCCCCCTCACTTCAATAACACTATGGACTGTTGGAGAGGGGATCTTTTTTAAGGAGGTAACTAAATCAGGCAGGAAAATAATTCATATAAGGGGGGATATAATTGGCATCTACGTTTTTAATTAATTTACATTTGAAGCCTCTGTCATGAAAAATCGTAGGCGGATCTTTAGTAGTTTACCAATCTATAAATTTTTTTTGAATCATTTTTACATTGCCTTTTTTAAAAAATGTGCATTCATTTAAATATTAAAATCACGATAAAAAAATATTATTACTAATCAATTTCTACCTGAACTTAGTTGTTACTAACTACTGATAAGTGAAATGAAACATGGATGGCCGTCCTAAAAATTCGAAATCGGCCTACATGATATGCAGATTTATGATACAGACTGATGTGCTAAACAGCACGAAATGAAGAAAACAGGTTACAAATAATTTAAAAATATTAACATATCGCAACAGCTGTTTGTTAGAGTTGACCTTAATGTTTATGGCGCATTAGTTTATAATTAATACGTAGGAAAGTACAGATAAACAAGCAACGAAGCGATATTATACATAAACATCCAGGAAAATAGACAATCAGTCAGACAAAATGCAAAAACATACTCCAAACATACGTATAAACAAATATTCAATAATATGGACAAACTAAGGTGCAAAGAGACTATAATACAGACAACCAGTTACAAAAGAACTATAATACACAGAAGCCGACGTACAAATTAACAATACTAAGGACAAACTGACGTACAAATAGATATTGTATAGAGATAAATCAGTGTATTAAGATACAATAATACTGAAACAGATGTCTAAAGAGACAATAACACAATAAAAATATACAGATAGGTAAAAATAAAATAACACAGATACACTTGTAAGAGGTTTCTGTGTCACACATTCCATAAAATATTTTATTATACAGATGCTTGTGTTTCGACTAATAAATAGTTTGTCCAGTGCAAGAATTTATACATTAACCAACTTAATTAGATGCGTAGGAGAAAATCCGTGCTAAGTCCGGTTTACTCGAATGTGGTTTGACGCACAAAATGAGGATTAAATATTTGGTGTCTTAAGTTGTGGAATACAAACAAAAACAAAATAACACGGTGAAGAGATATTGATTGACTGATAGATAAATAGATTGACAGCTTTCCTGGCAGTTAGTCAACATGAGAAGTAGATTTCGCAGTCAACCAGATTTGATCCCATTTATAATTCCACCATTGAAGGCATCTCAAGATTAGAATTGGCAATTGAACACCACTGTTTTGTTGAGTTTAAAGATGTTTGGTGAATCCGAAGGTCCAATAATTAAACATGGATATTTTACACTTTACCAAATTGCTTCTTACCAAATACTGAATACGCCACTTATCCTTATCATATTCACCTGTTATCGACTTGTCACTTAAACATTAATCAATTGTATTTGGTGTATTTGTTTCCTCTAAAAATATTGATAATATTTGAGGAAAGGCGAATTTCTTTCCTTTTAAGAAGTCCAATAATAATAATATATGTACAAGTATTCTTTTCAATATAAACTACTCTAATACTAGATTCAACTACTTCGAATTTAGGTTTTTAATTGTAATAGCACTTTCTTTTAAGGGGTGTTCGCGTGCCTTATCTCGCAATGTTAAATTAGGTTATATTTAGGTACATTTTTCAGGCCGAACTATTCTTCCGTCTGTATTTTTGTAAATTTCCTGTATGACTTTTTTAATTTTGAATATCCTGCGTTGGTAAACCACTTCATTCTTGTGATACCTCCTTCAACAAAAATGAGCGAGGCTCGAAAAGCTTCACTTTTGGTCCTAGTGATGAACTATATTTTTCGTTATACTGCAAATAATATAAGAAAACAATTTCACATAAACTAAAATCTTATAAACTATTTACCTTCAAATCGATGGTAACAGCTGTTTTAACGGTTATTTACAATCGAGAGTATCGATTGTTTTTATAGATGCTTTACAATCGTCAATTAATTCGTATAAACGAAATAACAGCTGATGACCTTGACCTCAGCTGATGTTTATAGGTCCTAGGACTAAAAAGAACAACTTTAGCATCTCAATGCATGTATTGAAAACAGCTGTTTTTGAAGCAGTATGACGAAAACATTATTTTTTTTGCAAACGATATCAAATGTTGAGCGACTCGCTCGGATTTTGCGTACCCACGTGCAAACACCTAGACAAAAGACAAGGTCGGAACAAATGCTCAAACATAATTTAATTTCTTCCATTATGACGTATTGTAAATTTGGATGTTCTTGGTGTTTCTAGACTTCTTTTGATAAGAACTCACAGATCATCACATCCAACAGAATAAGTGTAGCCAACAAAACTTACAGAATCAAAAACAATTGGCACTACATGCAATGAACTGAAAGAGGCCGAGAGCTGTGTAAAGTTTTTACACGGCACGTTGTACCTAGAATATCACTTGCAAATACTTAAGATCTTTCTGATAATCTTATTTTTAATATTAGTTAACAAACACACGTTGCATTGATTCAATGTTTTGAATGTGAACGGAGTTTATCACCAGGGTTAAGAAAGTTTCGAACTAGCAACGGTCGGGGAAGGACCGTCCAGGTTTTTAAAAAGCTTGATAGCAAGTTTGAAACCACCGGTTAAACTGTTGGAGTCATCAAGAGGCCAGGAAAACCTTCAATCGTAGAGGTGAAAATGCTGTTGCTGAAGTTTTAAATGATTAAAAAAAAAAAAAAAAATTGTTAAATAACACTGAATACGGAAAATATTGCGTTAGAAAATAGCGCAAAACTTTTCCAGGAAGAGAATGCCAGGCACTTCGAGCAACTGTCGATTTTTTTTTATTAAATCCCGTTTTAATTTCAAAGGAATTTATGTACTTTATTTCCGATCCTGACGCTATTAGAGGACTCGAGAGGTACAAGTTCATATTTTATTTTTAAAGATTTGTTTCTTATAACTTAGGCGATGATGACCGAGAGGTTTTTCGTCCTTAAAAATAACAATAGCAAAAACGAATGAAAACACAAGGATCCACAACAAATACTTTTTCATTTACAAGACATCGTTTCATTGATTAATCTAACTTCCTCAATTGTTCTGGAGACACAACTAACCTAAGAATGACAACTTTGTCATCGAAACTTCGTCTTGTTGATGAAAGTGTTTTTTTGTGGAAATATATCCACAATGAATAGTTTTGTGTGCTTAACTATTTTCTTCCTTTTTGACGTCTTTACTTTATGTCCGTTAGCCTAATGGAGACGGAGGACTAGGTGATACACAGAAAAACGTAAAACATTCAACGGGCTCGAACTTTTGATAGTTCAATAGTCAGAATTGCTGTGAGATAAGCTTGTGCTCTGCCAACTGAGAAATACCGCTCCTCCATTTAGGTCAAATTCAATTAGCCTAATACTAAAATACTATTCACTACACCCAGTAGCCTACAACTTACAAATTATTTGTAAAACTATTCAGGTTTTTAAATGAACAATACTTTTAGGAATTACAATCACCAAATTAAAGAAACAATGGCTTTAATTTTAATTTTAAAGATAATAATCGATTTTTCGTATTATTAATCGGACATTTGGCATCATTTCTCTCTAGGTTCATCACTTGATAACGAGAGTTGATTTATACTCTAAAAACGTCGTATATTGGTTTTTAGCTGATATACAGATATGAAGACAAATGCCCCATTAAACCATATTATTATTAAAAATACTTTACAAGACGATGTTTCGGTGACTAAATAATCATCTTTAATTTTTTACAAGCTTAAAAAGCGTATTTATTTGAATTTAAAATAATGACGTAATTTAAAGATATTGCGCAATAAGGAAGAAAGCAATCCAAAGACTGTACGGGGAAAACTGGAAAAATTATGTCGACAGTAAGGAAATAATAAGAACACGTGTCGTATTATACTAGAGAAAATATTATGATACGAATATTTTCGCGAATATATACGAGCTCCAAACACAGATATGGTGAGTATAACATTGTCTGAACAATAAAATAAATGCTGCAAAAAACATTGTAAGAACTATACACATGCGAAGGAGTCTCCACTCACTACGCTCGTATCGTAACCATACGAATATCGAATTTTCTTGGAAACTCATAGTTCAATATTATATTTTTGATTATGGGTTGGTACCATTACATGCAGAATTGAAAACTGTAAATTTTTATCTAATTTAATGTATTATAAATTGAATTTTGACATTTTCAATTCGATTTTTCTAAGTACACACTGCAACGACGATGGATGCACGGCATGTCGGAGGTGTCTTGAGGCCATGAAACGTGCAGATCAGTCAAAAAACGGAAGTCTAAATTTTTGCGCGATTACCAAACTTAAGACTAGTTATAATTAAATACTAAATTACAAACACAAAACAATTCACACAATACTATACAAACAATCGACTGTTTGTAGAGTACCAAGTACCAACTATAAAAGACCGTAATTGTGATATCAACTAACTTAATGTTCCCCCAGCGGCATTATCGTGTTGGTCTATTTATCATTGACGATTAACCACAATACAAAGCTGGGCTAAAAGTAAAACAATTGTTACACCATACAATTGTACAGTCTATTATTACTGTAACTTCTTTGAGCAGTCTTTAACCGAAGAAAGTAATGTCTCTTTGAAACAATATCTGAGTTCCAGAGAGTATCTCCAAAGGAGAATTCTAGAGTAGCATGTGCTAGGTAGCTAGTAATCTTTGAGGATCACGCGAACCGAATGAACCTTTTCAGTGGATTTCTGAAAGTCTTGTTAACAGAAAACTGGATGTCCCTATTGCAGTTCTGCTTTACTTTAGAATAATAACACCACGTTTTTATCACCTCAGGAAAGATGCAAACATCTTTTACACACTTTTTAATTTTGGCCAAAACAAAGGTTTTAATCTTCATTCGCTTAGAAATCTCACAAGATATTTCAATTGTTTCATCACCAAAAAACATCAACAGTGAAGACTTTTGCGTGGTTTTTCACTTATATTACTGAATTATCATAATTGTTTCAATCTGCCTCATCACCAACAAACATCGAGAGTGAAAGCTGTTACGTGGTTCTTTACTTTCATATTTTTCTTAGAATTAACAAAACATCTGCTTCGTATCCCAACAAACATCAACAGTAAAGGCTGTTAGGTGCCTTTTTAGTTTTCTATATTCCTTAGATTTACCACAAGATGTTTCAATCTGCTTCATCGCCAGCAAACATCAAGAATGAAATCTGTTGTGTGGCGATTTTCTTCTCATTATCTCTTACAATTACCACAAGACGATTCAATCTGCTTCGTCACCATCAGCAAATATCAACAATGAAGGCTGTTGCGGTGTTTTATACTATCTTTATACTATTCCTTAGATTTACCACAAGATGTATCAATCTGCTTCATCACCAGCAAACATCATGAATGAAATCTGTTGCTTGGGGTATTTCTTTCCATTATCTCATAGAATTACCACAAGATGTTTCATCACCAGCAAACATCAAGAATGAAGTCTGTTGTGTGGGGATTTTCTTTCCATTATCTCATAGAATTACCACAAGATGTTTTAATCTGCTTCATCACCAGCAAACATCAAGAATGAAGTCTGTTGTGTGGGGATTTTCTTTACATTATCTCATAGAATTACCACAAGATGTTTCATCACCAGCAAACATCAAGAATGAAGTCTGTTGTGTGGGGATTTTCTTTCCAGTGTCTCTCAGAATTACCAAAAGACGTTTCAATCTGCTTCATCACCAAACAAGGATTTGAAGTGAAGGCTGTTGAAGTGGAATGAAAACTGTTGAGTGGTATTGATTTCACGCTGATTGCTCGTAGGAGATGATTTTCATTGAAATGTCGCAATTCTAGGATAAAAATACGAAGAGTTCTTTTTAAATTGTAAATAAACCATGTGATATGTTCGTAACTGAAATGAAGTCTTAAAAAAACGGATGATAAAAAACTTAACGTCAATAATTAAGTATATTTAGGTACAGAAGACAATTTTAGAGTTGAATACGTGCCTAATTTAGTGCATAGGTTAGATTATACAATAGCAATTGTATTGCTTACTATATTCAATGTTGTCTGAGTACTAAGTACTTATTTTAGGATTGAACGATTGTTTCGATCTAATGACGCTAATTTTACTTTTAAAATCGGAATACGATGTCCTGTAATTTCAATCGTACCCGTCAAGTATTCGCAAATATAAATAGACACTAACTAACAAATTTACAAAAGTAAACAGTTCACATATTGTCCTCTGCATTGTCAAGAGCCAGGACACTTGTAAATTGCTTAGATAGAATTATATGCAAATATACTCAATTTTGTTTAACGAGCCCGTCTAAAGAATCATGTAATAATCAACTGTCTTAACCATTGAATGGGAATGCTTCCTATTAGAAATACCTTTAGTTATTACAACTACGAAGTTGATGTAGCGAAACTGGTTTTCCGATTATTCATTCCGCATAGAGTAAGACAACAATTACATAATACATATTGATCAAAGAAAGAGAATAAGAGAGTGTCAAAGCATGAGTTAGAATATTATCACAATATAAATAAAGGGTGGGTGCAATGTTTCTCGACATAAAGAACATATAAATTATACCTTTTATAAAATAGAACTACCGGATGATGTCGAACTCTTTATCATTCCCCTTCTTCCGTTGTAGTGGTTTTATTCTGTGTCATTAGACGATGAACGCTCCACCCACACGTTCATAGGCATTCGCCATCTGCCGAATGAATTGTATTGCCGATGTCGAACACTCGCTTTCCCCTCCTATCGGTCGGATTTCGGTTAACGAACGTTGCTGGTTTTCTATGAATCAGCTGACACGTTATATAGGTATACTAACCTTTGACAGCGAGAGACGCCTTTATGTTGCGTTGAAACTATAGATTTCCATTTGATGGTTATAAACTTAGGTTTAACATGAAGGGTAAGGAAAACTAGAACTAAAATAATCATTATCGGGAATTGTTGCCGTTTGTAATCTCACCACATACTGAAATACATAGGATATTCGGAAATTTGTGTCATAAAACAAAATTCTAAATTGTAAAATATTGCCTAATGATTTTTGTATATGAATAGGAGGGAAAACACAAATTTAAATGAAAACAGACAATTCTTATGGTTGTGTTTTCTGCAAATATTATAAATATATAGCAAAATTTCCATCTTTGAATTTTTTTTTTTTAGCAATTAAACCTCAAAAACATAATTTATAAATATATTATTTATGTATGAATGATATGATTCAGACCTATTTACTAATTACATAGAGATTTATCAATTTTTTTTTTTTTTTTAATTTAAGTTTCTTATTTAAAAGTAAATAATATTTTACAAAGCCGGAACACAACTGAATAAAAAATTTTAAGCCGACTTTATATTGGCGCGTTTAAAAAAAAATAGATTTTTTAAGAAGATAAAATCTACAGATTTCTTAAACAGATTTACAACTTTTAGCCCTCGAACTAAAACTAAGTTCCTAGTCCAAATTTTTGAAGGATCAAAATCGTCGTTGAACCATTAGAAGATAGGAATTAGTAAATTACTAAAATAGGATCAAAATCCTCATTGAACCATTAGACTTATATCGTCATTCAGGCATTAGATGATAGGAATTAGTAAATTACTAAAATAGGATCAAAATCCTCATTGAATCATTAGACGATGGAATTAGTAAACTTATATCGTCATTAAGGCATTGGAAGATTCTAATTAGTAAATTACTAAAATAGGATAAAAATCCTCATTGAACCATTAGACCATTGGAATTAGTAAACTTTTAAATTGGAATCTAATTCGTCACAAGCCAATAGATGATTGGAATTAGTAAACATTTATATTTGGATCAAAATTGTAATTAAACCATTAGATGATTGGAATTAGTCAATTTATAAAATAGGATTAAAATCGTCATGAAACCTGTAGATGATTCGAATTAGTAATTTTTTTAATTTGGATCAAAATCGTTATTAAGCCATTAGATGATTGGAATTAGTAAACGTTTAAACTGGGATCAGTACCAAATATGTTTAAAATCGTTTTGACTTTACACGTCAGACAGAATACAGACAAAAAAATTGTGAACTTAAATTACCTCAATACGAATATTTACGTGAAAAACTCAACATCGAATTTTCGACTCACCACTTAACTCTCTGTAAACATAACAGAGAATGAAAATGAACCTATAATTAGACTCGGCATTGTACGAATAAATCAATTTTACAACATAAATAAGTGCATGTAAGGCATAAGGATGTTATGCCTACATGAACATTATGTTTCCCTTTATAATACTGCATTTAACATTCTTGATAGGCACAATTAGTTTAGTTACTGCACACCCAGTGACGTATTATTTTATTGAGTAATTTCCATAATATGAACCTTGAATTGTGTATTGATCACGTAACTAGAACTCGGTTTAACCAGTTGTTCAAATATTTAAAAACAGATCTTGTGTTATATATTTTAATAATAATATAAATCATTTTTGAGAGACCACACGTGGATTGAACAAATCGAGCGATAAAGAGCTATTTAACGGTTATATTTAGCGGACATAATTTTTATTCGATTTACGCTTAAATTTGTGTAAACATTAGTTAGTATTTTTAATGGTTTAAACAAATTTCTTTTAAAAAAGTCAGAATTAATTTGTGTTCCCGATATCTCTTCTATGGGCTGAAATGTTTATGAATAGATTGTGAAAGTATTCTACTTTAATACGAGTATACATTTTGACCATGAATGAAGGCCTATTTCAATATAGGTTTAAAAGTGAAGAGAAACCTACTGCAATATAGCCTACATTGTGAAATTGAACGTAAACCTACTTCAATATACACTGTGAATGTGAATATAAGCCTTCTTCAATATACATTGTGAAATTGAACGTAAACCTACTTCAATATTCATTGTGAATGTGAATATAGGCCTACTTCTATAATCATTGTGAAGTGTGTGTAGGCTTACTGCAACATACACTGTGAAAGTGAAGGAACGCTGACTTCAATATACACTGTGAAAGTGAAGGTAGGCCTAGTTAATTGTAAATATACTCGTAGATTCTGTGAGTAAAACAATAGCTGTTAAAATATACACTTTGATAGTGAAGTTATTTCAATATACACTTTGATAGTGAAAGTATTACAATATACATTTTAATAGTGAAGGTATTTCAATATACACTTTGATACAGAAGGTATTTCAATATACTCTTTGATACAGAAGGTATTTCAATATACACTTTAATAGTGAAGGTGTTTCAATATAAACTATGAAAGTAAAAGTATTTCAACATACACAGTGTGAGTTGAAAGTATCTCAGTACACACTTTGATAGGTAAGGTATTTCAATATACATTTTGATAGATAGTGAATTTAAATCAATATACATTTTAATAGAGAAGGTATTTCAATACAGTGTACATTTTGATAGTGAAGGTATTTCAACATACACAGTGAGAGTGAAGGTATTTTAATATACACTTTGATAGTTAAGATATTTCAATATACATTTTGATTCAGAAGGTATTTCAATATATACATTGATAGTCAAGGTATTTTAATGTACATTTTGATAGTGATAGTATTTCAATATATTCTTTCATAGTTACGGTATACAATATACACTTTGATAGTGGAGGTATTTCTACATATGTGAACGTTGAAAGTGTTTCAATATACACTGTTAAAGTGAATATTTTAATATAAAGTGTGAAATATACACTGTGGAGGTGAAAATATTTCAATATACACTGTGAAAGTGAAAGTATTTAAATATACACTGTGAAAGTGAAACTATTTCAGTATACACTGTATAAGTATAAGTATTTCAATATACACTTTGAAAGTTTGAAAGTGAAGGTATTTTAATATACACTGAGAAAGTGAAAGTATTTCTATACACTGTGTGAAAGCGAAAGTATTTCAATGTAGTGTGTTAAAGTTAAGGTATTAATATACACTATGAAAGTGAAAGTATTTCAATATACAGTGTGAAACTGTTTCAGTATACACTGTGAAAGTAAAAGTATTTCAATTTACAGTATGAAAGTAAAGCATTTCAATATACACTGTAAACGTGGAGGTACTTCAGTATACAGTATGAAAGTGAAGGTGTTTCAATATACACTATGAACATGGAGGGACTTCAATATACAGTATGAAAGTAAAGAATTTCAATATACACTATGAACATGGAGGTACAATACTTCAATATACAGTATGAAAGTAAAGAATTTCAATATACACTGTGAACGTGGAGGTACTGCTGTATACAGTATGAAAGTAAAGAATTTCAATATACACTGTGAACGTGAAGGTACTTCAATATCCAATATGAAGGTAAAGCATGTCAATATACACTGTGAACATGGAGGTACTTCAATATACAGTATGAAAGTAAAGAATTTCAATATACACTATGAACATGGAGGTACTTCAATATACATTATGAAAGTAAAAGCATTTCAATATACACAATGAACGTGGAGGTACTTCACTATACAGTATGAAAGTGAAGGTGTTTCAATATACACTGTGAACGTGGAGGTACTTCAATATACAGTATGAAAGTAAAGAATTTCAATATACACTATGAACATGGAGGTACTTCAATATACATTATGAAAGTAAAAGCATTTCAATATACACAATGAACGTGGAGGTACTTCACTATACAGTATGAAAGTGAAGGTGTTTCAATATACACTGTGAATGTGGAGGTACTTCAATATACAGTATGAAAGTAAAGAATTTCAATATACACTGTGAACGTGGAGGTACTTCAATATACAGTATGAAAGTAAAGAATTTCAATATACACTGTGAACGTGGAGGTACTTCAATATACAGTATGAAAGTAAAGAATTTCAATATACACTATGAACATGGAGGTACTTCAATATACAGTATGAAAGTAAAGCATTTCAATATACACTATGAATATGGAGGTACTTCAATATACATTATGAAAGTAAAAGCATTTCAATATACACAATGAACGTGGAGGTACTACAATATACATTATGAAAGTGAAGGTGTTTCAATATACACTATGAATATGGAGGTACTTCAATATACATTATGAAAGTAAAAGCATTTCAATATACACTGTGAACGTGGAGGTACTTCAATATACAGTATGAAAGTAAAGCATTTCAATATACACTATGAATATGGAGGTACTTCAATATACATTATGAAAGTAAAAGCATTTCAATATACACAATGAACGTAGAGGTACTTCAATATACAGTATGAAAGTGAAGGTGTTTCAATATACATTTTGAAATGATGTTAAAAGAAGTGAAATCAAGCACTAAGAGGTAATCTCAAAATAATCTAAATTGATTTTAATCAAATTTTGAAGGTTTATGATCTAAACCTTTTGTAAGAGAAAATTATGATTTACTAGTATGAAAATACTTAAATGATAAGCGTCACTGGGTTCGTTTTGATATTATTCACACTAGTCAGGAACAATTGTTTTCACATGCTGTTTGCTATTTATTGTTATGTGTACCCATTACCACAATGATAAAACTCCATGTTGTTGCTTAGAAGATTGCTTGGTAGTCATACTTCTAATTGTAGTCACATGTATGCAATTACAAGTTATGCAGAAATCTCCACGGTATAATTCCTAGATATCAGAAAATCATTACCGTTAGGCCTAGCTGTTTTCAACAACTTCAGCTTAAAGTAGGCTAGTGTCTTGTTTTATCCTAAATATCATTACGTAATAAGTATGGACAACTTAAAATTTCTGTTTTCAACAAAGGATGGTTTGAAAATTTAACCTAAAATTTCCCTCCTGTTACATCAGTCTAGATATTTGGATAAACTGGTGAGATTTAAGATGACTGTATGGCTTGGTTTGTGGCCGATAACTCCAGCTAGGAATTTTCAGAGATATTGACTTTTTTTTTGTTTAGCTTAGGCTTTATTTAGTGAATGGGCGTGTTACGAAGGGTATTCAAGGTCCATTCAGGGTTTCTATTACACTATTATTTTCCATTTGAATTGGTTACTCCTAAGTGTATATATATATATATATATATATATATATATATATATATATATATATATATATATATATATATATATATATATTGTTATTTAACTTACTATACAAAATTAATTATACATTCTGGAATGTTACAGTACCTACAAGACGTGCATTTCCTCCGACATAAACAAAACTGGGATTTCCTGGTAAACATGAAAACCTGTTGTATCCATCACGCAGGCGCTCAGGCCAATACAATTGTTAGAGGCATGCTCTAGCCCTCAAGGCCAAATTACGTCACCGCTTCCTTCATACTTGATAGAAATTGCAACTTCTTAATTTGACCGAGTAAATCTTTGATATTACAATGAAATAAAACCAACGTCCACTGTTGAACAATGTGTATTTATATTTACTGGGGAGACTACAACTGTGAATGTTTTAAACATTAGTCACCCCCCCCCCATACACACACGCAAACACCACACACCACAAACACACACACACACGTGCGCGCACACACACACACACACACACACACAACACATCGTCGAATAAATAAGTTCTACGTTGGTTTTACTGAAATAAAACCAACGTTGACTGTTGAACAGTATGTATTTACTGGCGACAATAAGACTTTACTGGCCTCTATCTGCCCCCCTTTACACACAAATAAGTTTCTCGTTAAATAAGTTCTACGGTGGTTTAAAAATTAACGTTGACTGTCGAACAGTGTATTCACTGAAGATATAAGACATTACTGGACTCGTTAGTCATCCCCCCCCAACATATCTCTATAAATAAGTTCTACGGTGGTTTTACTAAAATAAAACCAACGTTCACTGTTGAAAAGTGTGTATTTACTGGCGATATAAGACTTTACTGGACTCGTTGGTCACCCCCCTCCCCCATATCTCTATAAATAAGTTCTACGGTGGTTTTACTAAAATAAAACCAACGTTCACTGTTGAAAAGTGTGTATTTACTGGCGATATAAGACTTTACTGGACTCGTTAGTCACCCCCCTCCCCCATATCTCTATAAATAAGTTCTACGGTGGTTTTACTAAAATAAAACCAACGTTCACTGTTGAAAAGTGTGTATTTACTGGTGATATAAGACTTTACTGGACTCGTTAGTCACCCCCCTCCCCCATATCTCTATAAATAAGTTCTACGGTGGTTTTACTAAAATAAAACCAACGTTCACTGTTGAAAAGTGTGTATTTACTGGCGATATAAGACTTTACTGGACTCGTTGGTCACCCCCCTCCCCCATATCTCTATAAATAAGTTCTACGCTGGTTTTACTAAAATAAAACCAACGTTCACTGTTGAAAAGTGTGTATTTACTGGTGATATAAGACTTTACTGGACTCGTTGGTCACCCCCTCCCCCATATCTCTATAAATAAGTTCTACGGTGGTTTTACTAAAATAAAACCAACGTTCACTGTTGAAAAGTGTGTATTTACTGGTGATATAAGACTTTACTGGACTCGTTGGTCACCCCCCTCCCCCATATCTCTATAAATAAGTTCTACGGTGGTTTTACTAAAATAAAACCAACGTTCACTGTTGAAAAGTGTGTATTTACTGGCGATATAATACTTTACTGGACTCGTTGGTCACCCCCCTCCCCCATATCTCTATAAATAAGTTCTACGCTGGTTTTACTAAAATTAAACCAACGTTCACTGTTGAAAAGTGTGTATTTACTGGCGATATAAGACTTTACTGGACTCGTTAGTCACCCCCCTCCCCCATATCTCTATAAATAAGTTCTACGCTGGTTTTACTAAAATAAAACCAACGTTCACTGTTGAAAAGTGTGTATTTACTGGCGATATAAGACTTTACTGGACTCGTTAGTCACCCCCCTCCCCCATATCTCTATAAATAAGTTCTACGCTGGTTTTACTAAAATAAAACCAACGTTCACTGTTGAAAAGTGTGTATTTACTGGCGATATAAGACTTTACTGGACTCGTCGGTCACCCCCCTCCCCCATATCTCTATAAATAAGTTCTACGGTGGTTTTACTAAAATAAAACCAACGTTCACTGTTGAAAAGTGTGTATTTACTGGCGATATAAGACTTTACTGGACTCGTTAGTCACCCCCCTCCCCCATATCTCTATAAATAAGTTCTACGGTGGTTTTACTAAAATAAAACCAACGTTCACTGTTGAAAAGTGTGTATTTACTGGCGATATAAGACTTTACTGGACTCGTTGGTCACCCCCCTCCCCAATATACACTATACGTTGGTTACAGGCATATTACACTAAGAATAAAAAACAAAGGCCAAAACAAAGGTTTTAATCTTCATTCGCTTAGAAATCTCACAAGATATTTCAATTGTTTCATCACCAAAAAACATCAACAGTGAAGACTTTGATAATACAGTCAAGACATTGAGAGTCTTGCTAATGTTAAATGTAATGTTCTGTAGATTCGGTTTAACTATAAATAAGTTCTACGGTGGTTTTACTAAAATAAAACCAACGTTCACTGTTGAAAAGTGTGTATTTACTGGCGATATAAGACTTTACTGGACTCGTTAGTCACCCCCCTCCCCCATATCTCTATAAATAAGTTCTACAGTGGTTTTACTAAAATAAAACCAACGTTCACTGTTGAAAAGTGTGTATTTACTGACGATATAAGACTTTACTGGACTCGTTAGTCACCCCCCTCCCCCATATCTCTATAAATAAGTTCTACGCTGGTTTTACTAAAATAAAACCAACGTTCACTGTTGAAAAGTGTGTATTTACTGGCGATATAAGACTTTACTGGACTCGTTAGTCGCCGGCGAGAATAAGGTTGGTCCCCCCCCCCCCACATCTCGATAAATAAATTCGACGGTAGTTTTACTATATTGAAACGAACGTTGACTGTTGAACAGTATGTATTTTGTATTTACTGGTGAGAATATGATTGGTCACCCCCCCCCCTACATACATTTCGATAAATAAATTCGACGATTGTTTTACTAAAATAAAACCAACGTTGATTATTGAACAGTAGCCTATGTATTTTGTATTTACTGGTGAGAATAGAGTTGGTCACCTCCCCCCCCCCCCACACACATCTCGATAAATAAGTTCTACGGTGGTTTTACTAAAATACAACCAACATTGACTGTTGAACAGTGTGCCCGAGAAAAAGACTTGGTGTTTCTACACTTGTTGGTCATCCCCTCCTACACATAATCACACCCACACAGCCAGAATAATAAGTTCTATGTTGCTTTACTCAAATAAAAACCAATATTTTTTTATTAGTTTCAGTGACTACAAATAACACAAATATTAAGTCAATAATTGTGTCGTTGCGTACTAATAACAGAATATTATATCAATATAGGGGTTCCTTGACCACTAATAACAGAATACTAAATTATTAGTATAAGGTTTTTTTGACTAGTAATAACACAATGTTAAATCATTAAGAGTTTCATTGACTACTAATAACACAATATTAAATTAATATAGGAGTTCTTCTTTTCATAAAATATTCATTGCTGTGTATATTCATTTCACTTTTTCTTGATTTTTAAAGGTAACAAACCTCTCGGTCATCATCGCTTTACAAAAAAAGAAGGAAAGAAGACAAAATAAAGACCACCTAGCCCTCGAATAATCTATGTTGGGAGAGAACGTGATTTGGTCTACCGAGACCTGATAGGAACGATGAAAGAGAGGCATCTCACGCAAGACTACATAAAACAGGTGTAGATCCAGCTAGGCCCTCGGAATTGACAATTCCATAGTCCCTATACTAAGCTCATGGACTAGGTTTCGTTAATTACTAATACCACAATATTAAACGAATATAGGGGTTCGTTGACTAATAATGCTCAAATAACAACTAATTATTGTGTATCGTGTCTAAATTTGGTTTTGTATCGACACTTTTACTTATTTGTACATGGGTAATACTAAGTAAGACATAATGAGTACGTCCATACAACGTAACTGTGCCGTGGCATCATCACCCCCATTCAAGGCCGCTGTATGTCGGAACTGAAAACATCCGCAACTGTTTTC
This sequence comes from Aphrophora alni, assembly GCA_963513935.1. Classification (NCBI taxonomy): domain Eukaryota; kingdom Metazoa; phylum Arthropoda; class Insecta; order Hemiptera; family Aphrophoridae; genus Aphrophora; species Aphrophora alni. Next base: position 56,427,928 of record OY740765.1, on the reverse strand, counting down.
TTCCTGACTAAATTCCTAAAATGATAAATTGTGACATCTCCAGTTCATCCATATGATTTTGCTTGCTTTTGATTACATATTCACTGAAATGTCTGCGTAAACCGTTAATGTCAATGTTCAGAAAATGGAACAGCCGTGTTTTTCAGGCGGCTGTCTAAAATGACCAGTTTAAATTAAGAATCTTCTAAGTTATATTTGCAGAACTGAATTTCGTGAACTGTTTAGAAAATACCCGACAACTTCTTAAAAATTATCTTTTTTTTTTTTAATTTTGCGACCTTGCCAATCATATTCACCTATGTATAACCTAGCTTTCGTGGTAAGTTTGACTAAAATTCTGACTCTTGATTTTTCCTATTTTTTTCAAATATTTTGGTTTTATTGTTGTTAACTCTCGTATTTTATAACTTTAAGAATGGTTAGATGTAGCATTTAAACGTTATAACGTTACTAACACGTGTGCATCCCATTAAAAATCAAAACATTATCTTAGACTTTTTTCAAAATGGCGGCAGTTTGAAACGTTTAATCCGAAACCAACAACTTTATAAAAATTTGAAACGGCCGTTTTTTTGACAATTTATAAGATGTTTTGATTCTTGATATGCTGGTAAAACGTAGCATGAAAAAATAAATGTGTATACCAAAACTCGAAATTTTAATAGTTTCAAAAAACATCACAAAATGGCCGACAGATTGATAACGAAGCGATTACGGACACGTGTTTATGGCTACTTTTAAAAAATTTCGATTGCCTGAATCACTCTCCGAAGTTAGGACACATGTTTCTGAAACATCCTGTATAGTGGCGAAAAAAAAAATCTTAATTACTCTTATGAGTAGCATCGATATTAAATAGTTTCAATGGAGATCTAGAAATTCGGTAAAAATGCAAAGGCCTACATAACATTTGTTTATAATAAATTAGTTTCAAGATTGAAGAGTCGTTTTTGTCCGAAGGTTTTCTCAACTGTAGTGCCCCAGTCGGAAAGAAGTTCCCACATTCCCACGCCGATGTCAAACATCACGCACTCGCATTGGCCCCTATTCTATTGTCCGATTATTAATTCTCCTTGTTATCTTCATCTTTAGTTCTTCTTGTTTCACTGCTGAAGATTGATAGGATTGCGTGTTTCCGTTTTAGTGCCCTTCCTACTTCCGGCGACGCAAGCGCACTTGCCTTCGTCTCGAGTCAGTGCTTTTACCGCTCGGTGAAGGTGACTGTGTGTTAGTGTGAGTGTAGTGTGAGCGTGAGTGTGAGTGTGAGTGTGAGACACGTAACAACTTCATTTATAATTTCTATTGTTATTATTATTGCACAATTGTTAACCAGTTTACCACTGATTAAATTTTGTCTAAATTTCCAATGTATAAATACAATACAGTATTAAGATGACTGCAGTATAGGTTGTTATATTGTGGGGGGGGGATACCATAGTTCGAAAAAATTAATAATTTCAGTTTTGTATATAATATTCTTCTTGTTGAACGAAAAACCTCTCAATCATCATCGCCTTATTTTAAAAAAGGAAAAAATAACAAAATTAAAAGTCCTAGCCTTCGAATAGCGTCACAGTAAAAAAAAAAAACTGAAGTTGGTCAAGAGAGACTTGATAGGAAAAATGATGAAGAAAGATCTAATCCAAAACTAGTTATGGATGCGGTTAGGTTGGGTTAGGTTAGCTTAGTTCAGGTTAGGTTATGTTAAGTTAACCCTATAGTGAGCCCCAAAACTAGTTATGGATGCGGTTAGGTTGGGTTAGGTTAGCTTAGTTCAGGTTAGGTTATGTTAAGTTAACCCTATAGTGAGCCCCAAAACTAGTTATGGATGCGGTTAAGTTGGGTTAGGTTAGCTTAGTTCAGGTTAGGTTATGTTAAGTTAACCCTATAGTGAGCCCCAAAACTAGTTATGGATGCGGTTAGGTTGGGTTAGGTTAGCTTAGTTCAGGTTAGGTTATGGTTAACCCTATAGTGAGCCCCAAAACTAGTTATGGATGCGGTTAGGTTGGGTTAGGTTAGCTTAGTTCAGGTTAGGTTATGTTAAGTTAACCCTATAGTGAGCCCCTGAAGGTTTTAAAATAACAATCTTTCTTAAAATTAACAGAACTACAGCCATCTGCAAATCTTAACATTTTCTTATCGAAAAATAATACAAAAAATTGTAATAGGCTAGAGTTTGTTCACAAATAATCAAAGTAAAATTTTAAGTTAAACACGTGTTTTAAGTCGTATGTTACCTAATGATATTTGTGTACATGAATCAGATAAAACACTACTTGAAAATCGTGTACTACTGTTGAAAATCGTCGTACTGATTTTTTGATATCTATAAATTATACAATTTAGTTTTCTTCAAAATTAGGCCTTCACTATACTGAATGTGGGCGTGGCAGCCTGAGAGAGCCTAGCTTTTTTTACTTGCTCTTGTGTTAGATCCCTCTCTTCCTTCCTATCAAGTCTATCTTGAGCAACATTTGTTTTTCCCATCCCTTACACTATTAGAGTGTTCAAGGGCTAAAGGTATTTTTATAGCTATGATGACAGAGAGGTTGTTCGCAGTTAAGAAAAAATTCCGTAGAAGATCTTACAACAAGATCTTAGCTCTTACAACCATATTAATATATTAACATATGTATACTATATCTTTTGAGGGATAGTATTTAATATATATGTTTTTCTTATATTAACCTAACCTAACCTTCAACCCACATCTTTATCATCGCAGTTCCCATCTACAGGTAAATTATACTGCTGCTATTTTGAATCTGATAGAAGCATTTTCTTTATTTTCGAAATTTGTAACCTGCAATTGACTATAGTAATGACTAGTTTCATTGCAATTGTTTTAGTAGTTTCTTAGAATAGTAAACAACAGATATTGACCGACGGATGATCAGAATTTAGAGTAGTATGTGATTTGCCAAAAATCCCTAAAATCTCATTTTACGTAGGGTACAAAGTTTCTATTGTTAAATAAAAAATGAGCACTTACATAACACAGAAGGACAGAAATCAATCCGAAAATGTTTTAAATACATTCGTAATCGTGGATCGCTACTGTTTGCTAGAAGATTTTTTAGTCAGAATGTGGTCAGCACATCGAGTTCCCGTCGCAGTAATTCTAACATTTGCAAGATATAATCCACTGCCTATTGTCGCTCTTCACTCTACCACACGATGCTTGGTCAACACTTTAACGTTTTGAGCCCTCACGAAGGTGAAATCTGGGGCCTCTCATACAACGAGTGAGAACACAAGTCATTATACCAACAGGAAGGGTTCTAATCTGACCTCACCTAACCTCTCACACAACCAGCTAGACCACTAGTCATTAGATCTTCCGAGGGGGGGGGTTGTAATTCTAATCTAACCTAACTAACCTAATGTAATTTCACACACACCAAGTGAAAGCACTAGTCATTAGACCAAGCGTGGGGGTTCTTTATGTATTTCTAACCTAACTGAACTAACCTAACTTAACCTCTCGTACACCAAGCAAGAGCACTAGTCATTTTACCAACCGGTATGTGGGAGGGCCTCTTTATGTATTTCTAATCTAACCTAACCTAACCTCTAACACACCGAGCGAGAGTTCTAGTCATTAAACCAACTGTGGGGGAGGGGCTCTTTATATATTTCTAATCTAACCTAACCTATCACACACTGAGGGAGAGCACTGGTCATAAGACCAAGCGTGGGGGGGGGTTCTTTATGTATTTCTATCCCAACCTAACTAACTTAACCTAACCTTTCATACACAGAGCGAGAGCACTAGTCATTAGACCAACCAGAGGTTGGGGGCTCTTTATTTTATATATTTCTAATCTAACCTCTCACACATCGAGCGAGAGTTCAAGTCATACCAACCGGAGGGGGGGGGAGGTCTTTATGCATTTTCACCCCCTCAAAACGTCGAGACAATTAAACACGCAAAATCTAAACATTCCCACCAAGACAATACTTTTCTTATCCATGAATTGGATTGTGATGGCTCGGAAGGGTTTGGTCAACGTTCCACAACAAAACCTTAATTTTAAAACAAACGTTTCAATCATTAAATAGTCATCTTCAAGTGCAAACAGTTTAACAAACCATCAATTGAACCAAAACTAGTAGTTCAACCTTACGTTGTCTATCTAATTATCAGATTGATTGTCCTCAACAAATGAGTTTAAAGTATAAACTATTAATTGGTTTAGTTGCAATTAGCCTAATTACCAATTCTAGGCAAGACATATTTTAATCTACATTAGTACTGATAAATAACAGGTGTTTCAGTTACTTTGTCGTTACTCGAGACCTACTGCATATGATTGTGTTACTTTCTCACATGACGTGGGTAAACAAATCAATATTGATTTAATAAGCTTTTTGAGGTCCGCCTGTCATCAGTGCGAAGAGCTCTAGTTCAAACTGGTGGACCGATTTTGAGCAAATTTGATTTGTGTGCTTAGTTTGACGAATAACTCAAGGTTTTTAAAAGGTGTTACATTACTCAAAAATTCTACATGCCAAAATTTAATATTTCCATCTTCTCAAAATCGGCTTTACGATTTTACTACAACTTTTATAATAATTAGGTCTTAATTACCCGAATGCACAATAGAATTAAAATCTGCAATAAATTGGAAAATAAAAACAAAACCAGGATTCTGAATATTTTATCGAAATATTGACACTGATTGCCGGATTCATCAGAATTCGCAGCCCAAACTGGCTTCTTTGGCGAATAAAGGAACTTCCTGAAGATCCAATTCAACCACATAACTAAATATTGTTACGACCTTAGAAAAATGGTAAAAACCCAACATTTAAAATCAAAATTGTTTAGTTTTAAAGTTATTGAATAATTATGGATTCTTCATCATCAAAGAGTGCGAACAAAAGGTTCTCCACCGCAATAAAACGTTAGATAACCGTGCGCACCGAACCCCTATTTCTTGTCAATCAGAGTATAATCTCAGTTCAACTTGGTGTTTATAATTTATTGTGTTAGTATACAGTTGTCCTGAGATTTTCCTGATCACGTTTGTATAATATATTCTAAGTTATTTTTAACCCACGGGCTTAGTTTAATTTTTCTAGGTTAGGTTAGTTCCTAGCTTTAGTTACTTTCCTAGATTACTAGTTTCCAGGAAAGTACCATAGCAGCTGGCCCTAAATTTTGACTTATCAAAAACCGGGGGAGAGAGAGAGAGAGAGAGAGAGAGAGAGAGAGAGAGAGAGAGAGAGAGAGAGAGAGAGAGAGAGAGAGAGAGAAACACCTCGAAATATGAGGACCCACATCTGTTCATTCGTTTGAACTGTAGACATCAATTCCAAATGTTACGTTTTTGGGATCACGGTACCTCATCACCAAATAATCAACATAAATTCCCGCCCCCGATACTACTTACACAAAAGAAAATAAAAGGGTCGACATTTAAAAATATTCAAAAGACTTTAGCTGACGCTTGTCATTAATTTTAGCAAGTCGTTTGATTGTATTCCCAGTTACGTAACTATTTTTATTATGATAGGAAGTGAATTTAAAATCCTATTAAAACAAAAAAAAAATATAGACAAGCGGCTGAAAGACAGTGGGAGAACGAGAATGTGACTGTATGTGTTGTTTGCGTGTGTGTTTAGCCCATTGTTCTGTCTGTAGAAGTAGCGATAACAAAAAGAGGCTATAGAAGAGAAGGCAAGGAGGGGGGGGGCAGCCGGAAGGTCGAAGAACAGGTGTGAGGTATATAGAATGACAGATAAAATGGAAGATATATAGAGAGAAAGAGAAATAGAAAGGTGAACAGTAATGACAGTATAATGAGAACACTGATAGACTTGAAAAGAAAAAGAAGAGGACAAAAAAGGTTTCTACCCGTGTCCAGAAAACCGGAGCCGCGCGTCACCGGAAATCATATTATGAAATATTTTTTTTACTGTAGTTTTCAATATATTTGTAGAAGTAATTGTTGTTCGCAGTAAGTTTTTAAAATATGTTTCCGAATGCCAGAATCATTTAGTGTAACTTTATTTCGAAAAAGTATCCAGTTCTTCTAATGCTATAGAGTATAGAGAAATGGGGAGTAAACGCATACATTGTTATTTCGCTTAGCCTACGTCTAAAATTTATTACACTGAAGTCAATGCAGGGTTAAAGAGTCAGATAACTAAATAGTCAATACATATCAGAATGTAATCCTACTAATTTGTTATAGAAATGTAAAGATAAAGTGATGTAATAGGCGGGAATTAGTTTATATAGCCTATATTCAAACTATCATTTATAAAAAATACTTAATTAAATTGTGAATAAACTGATCCATAAAGTCGAAAAAGTTGAAAGCAGCTAATCGTCTTGAAGATTTTCTGTTGCATTCCTGCCTCTAAAATTAAAAGTAAATTTGGCAGAAGTAAAATATATTGGCCTATATTCTAGCTAGACATTGTAACAAAGAGCGGCACATCATTTTCCTCTTTTAAACGTGTGATATTGCAACCTTTAGATCCAGCTCTCTCAAAGGTGGGTGCAGCAAAATCGGAAAGGAAGCGACCACACAATCACTAGATATAGAATCTTAGATCTTATTTATTATGCAGATAAATATACCGTTGAACAGTAACGAGAAAAAAAAATTCCATTACCTCATTTATTTGTTACCTCGTGTGTTTTGTCTACCTTGCAACTTGCACACCCTTAGCAAATACATTCCTTGTAATTTCACAAGTTAAAAGTTAAAATGAATCATGGACACTGTCGTAGAAAGTTACATATATCAAAATCGACCCAAACTTTTTCGGTTGGTAAAATACGAAGGTTTCTGACAAGAACAATCTTATAAACTTAACGTAAAAGAAAAAAACAATTTGAGTGTTACTGAAAAAATTCAAATATAACAAATTTTGAATTATAAACGATGGAAAAACAAAATGTCTTTGGATATGAGAAAATATACCCGTACACCAAATTGAATCAAATTGAGCATTGCACTTTTATGGAGTCAGGAGTCTTGAAAATGTAGGCCCTACTATATATTTTAGCGAAAAAGTCACCTTCGATTTACTGTGTTCATCATATAGATTTATACAGGTATTGTGTTGTAGCATATATCTATCAGTTATTATGTTGTTTTACTACAAAGTTTTATCCTACAAAATATAGAGTTGTTCTAATAATAAAATCCATTTCCAAAACTGAAAACATTTCACTGAATAAAACACCTAATTAGGAATAAGAGTGGGAAAATAACCGTTTTACTTGTTGACAAGTACAAAACAATACCACGATTAAATGGAACTAAATATAATTGTACGCCTATATAAACTAGTTTGAATAGGGATAAAGACGGTATTTAAATTAATTGGATAATTCTTTTCAAAGAACCATTGGCGTTGTATCTTCACATAACCTCAAAGATATAGGCTTGTTTGTAAACCTAGTAACGGGAAAACTAACATTGATTATGGCTCAGATTCCAAAGCTAAAAATATTTCAATAAACAAAACACTTAATTAGGCCTAACACGTACTGGAATCGTCTAGCCTTACTTTGTTTATAATTTATTAACTTTACTTTCTGGCAACAACCAAACAACAATTCAGATAAAGTGAACTAAATATTGTAGTAGGCCTAAATCAATTAAATTTAAGACAGAATTTAATTAATTGAATTGGATAATTCTTTTCCAATTGAGGAAACAAACCTTTGAGTAGTATAACATAGATGTAGGCTTGCTTGTAAACCTACCAACAACAAAACATACATTGAATATGTACCCCATTCCAAAACTAAAAGTATTTTAATGACCGAAACAGTATTTAAACCTAACTCCTACTGGAAGATCTAGCCTTACTTTATTTATAATGTATTAACCTTACTTACTGACAAGAATAAAACAACACTTCAAATAAATTGAATTAAATATTGTTGTAGGCTTAAATCGATTAAGTGCAAGACAGAATTCAATAGAAATGGAAAAAATAAAATAAGGGGGCGAAGATAAGACCTCCAGTATCTTTCACTTAACCTCAAAGATATAGGCTTGTTAGTAAACATATCCTACCAAAGGCAAAACTATCCTTTAATTTGTATCCGATTTCAAACTTAAAAAAAAAATCAATGAACAAAACACTAATTAGGCCTAACACCTACTGGAAAAATATTAACTTTGCTTATTGACAAGAATAAAACACTTCAAATAAATTGAACAAATTATAGCCGTATAGATATAAATTAAGTGGAATACAGAACTAAATTTAATTGGACTTAATTCTTTTTTAAAGAGGCGAAGATAGAACATACTTTTCTCTTAACCTCAAAGAAAAAGAAAGATAGGCCTATAGGTTTGTTTGTAAACCTACTAAAACGAAAAAGTAATAACGTTGAATATGAATACGATTGCAAAACAAAAATATGTCAATAATTAAACAAAAACTTAATTAGGTTATTGGAAAAACAATAACCTTACTGATTAAAGAGGATAAAACAACACTTTAAATGGATTGAACTATATATTGTTGTAGGTTTAAATCAATTAAGTACAAGACAGACTTTAATTTAATTGGATAAATTCTTTTAAAAGAGGCGAAGATCCTAACCTCAAAGAAAAATAATGATATATGTTAGTTTGTCAACCGAAAAACTAACATTGAATATCCGATTGAAAACCAAACATATTTCAATAAACAAAACAATTAATACCTATTGAAAAAAATACTAATCTTGCTAAGAAGATAAAACAATACACCAAATAAATGAATCTAAATATTGTTGTAGGCCTAAATCAGTTGAGTGTAAAATAAAGACAGAATTTAATTTTATTAGTTAATTCATTTTTAGAGAACATCATTTTCTCCTAACCTGAAAGAAAATGAAAGATACAAGTGTGTTTGTAAACCTACAAACCGACAAACCAGAATTGAATATGGATTCGATTACACATGCAGTTAGTTATAACTTATTTTCTAATGAATGTCGCAAAACTAACGCCAGTGCTGGATTAAAAGAAAACTTGTAGAACAACAGTAAAACAAGGTTCGTGTCGGTCAGGCGTCAGGCGTCAGGCGTCAGGCCTTGTATAAAGTAAAGTCAAATTGTTGTAAGATCATACAATGACATTTGCCGTTGATGCGTTGATGAACGATCTTCAATAACTTGAACGCCATGAGTCGGTTTTTTCCGACAACAAGTTAGTCATTCGATTTAATTCGATTATTCTGGTTCAACATAATCATCCTATCAATTTGAATTTATATTTTATAATCATATTATATGCATTTGCATACGCGGGTTGTTAGACTGTAAATATGAAATTTGTTTTAACAGTTAGTATGTATGTATTGGAATGATAGAATGGTTTTAACAAATTGCCTACGATTATGATAAAAAGATAAATGATATGTGTAGTTGTGACTTGTAAAATGTGAATCTTATACCTGTGTTCTTGATTTTCAGTCAATATTTTCGTTGGAAGGTGAAAGTAAGTAGGTGGCGCTTGAAAAGTGATAGTTAAATATTATCTCAAGAACGGAGAGTCCGATTGACACAAAATTTGTACTTTCTTCAGGGGAGTGGGGTTGTATTATGAAATGATTTTTATTTTGGAACAAATCACTTAAGTATTTAGGGTGTAAGCATGTGGCGATTGAAAAGTGGTAGTTATGAATTATCTCGAGAACGGAGAGTCCGATTGACACAAAATTTAAACTTTCTTCAGGGGAGATAGGTTGTCTTATGAAATGATTTTTATTTTGGAACAAATCACTTAAGTATTGTAGGGTAATAGTAGGTGGAGATTGAAAAGTGATAGTTATGAATTATCTCAAGAACGGAGAGTCCGATTGACACAAAATTTGAACTTTCTTCAGGGGAGAGAGGTTGTCTTATGAAATGATTTTTATTTTGGAACAAATCACTTAAGTATTGTAGGGTATTAGTAGGTGGAGATTGAAAAGTGATAGTTATGAATTATCTCAAGAACGGAGAGTCCGATTGACACAAAATTTGAACTTTGTTAGGGGGAGAGGGGTTCTCCTATGAAATGATTTTCATTTTGAAACAAAACACTTATGGATTGTAAGGTGTATATAGGTAGAGATTTAATAGTGATTGTTACGTATTATCTCAGGAACAGAGGGTCCGGTTGACACAAAATTTGAACTTTGTTAAGAGGAGAGGGGTTGTCCTATGAAATGATTCTTATTTGGAACAAATCACTTAAAGTATTGTAGGGTGTAAGTAGGTGGCGATTGAAAAGTGATTTTACGTATTATCTCAAGAACGGAGAGTAAGTTGTTGCAAAATTTGAACTTTGAAGGCGGGGTTACTTTTGAAACAAATCACTTAGGAGTTTTAGGGTGAAAGTAGGTGGAGTATGAAAAGTCAGTGTTACAATATATTATCTCTAGAACGGAGAATCCGAATGACCCAAAATTTAACTTTCAAGGGGGGGGGGGCTATATTATGGAACTATTTCTATTTCAGAACAATCACTTTGGAGGTTGAAAGTAGGTGGAAATTGAAAAGTACCTAATCCTAGCGCATTATCTCAAGAACGAGTTGTGTGAATGGCAAATTTGACTGCGGGCGGAATAAAAGGGATAACTGAATACATTTTCGAAGGCCATTTTACCGAATACGTTTTGTCATACATTTTGTCATCAAACAGAACTCTAAATGTGATGTCGACATTATCACGTAACCTTCCCACGCCTCCCCCACCCCTCCCCAAACACACACTGTTTGGGGCTCCTTGAGTCTTCAAAACAGAATGACCGTAAAATAAAGAATGGCCTTGTGCAAAGTCTGTTATTCTAATACATGTAGATAATGGTAATTAGAAGAATTATACAAGACACATTTTAGCCTGCAGGCGTCCATCTTCTTCCAGTCATGCAGAATAGGAAAACAGTCGTTTCGTTGTCACAAGATCGAATGAGAAAAACTAAAATGATAATTTTATGAGCAAAAAATGTAATACTCAGAATGATATAGTCTGCGCTATTCAAACTCCAAATTAACTGTATCGTATCAAATTACTCTTATCAAATATAAGTATACAGTATCTAAAGTGAATTCAAAGGTGTTAGGGTGCGTAAAATACCTGTAGCACTTTATGTTTCTTTAGAAAAACCCCACATTCTATAATTTTAGATTTTCTCACCTCTACACTAGTTAATTTATTTTTGAGATAAGATAATATATTTAGATAAGATTACAGTTTGTCCGACTACAAAAACCTGTTATCAGTTAACTGTCTAGTTGTTATCCTATCGGTCAAAGTTTAAACTTATTAAATCTAACCTAACCTAATCTAACTTAATCTCTCCTAAACTAACCTAACCTAATCTGACTTAATCTCACCTAACCTAGCCTAACATAATCTCACCTAACCTAATCTAACAAATCTCACCTAACCTAACCTAACCTAATCTAACATAATCTCACCTAACCTAACCTAACATAATCAAACTTAATCTCACCTAACCTAACATAACACAATCTCACCCTACCTAATCTAACAAATCTCACCTAACCTAACCTAACCTAATCTAACATAATCTCACCTAACCTAACCTAACATAATCAAACTTAATCACCTAACCTAACTAACCTAATATAATCTCACCTAACATAACCTGCCAAATTCACCTAACATTTTTTAAATTATTTTTCCTCACCAAAATACCCTTAGATTACAGGACGAATAATTTTGTTAAGTTTTGCGGGGATTTACTACAGAAGATACGCACTTCAAATTGTTTAAAATAGCGATCATACTTTGAAGAAAACGCAAAAACTCGTAGATATACCAAAATCATTACGAGAATGGTTTCTTTTCGACTAACTTAGCATGACGTAGTGTTTTTCCTCATAAATATATATAAATATCATTAGTTAATATTAACAATACAAAATTTGTTTTTATATAAAAAAAAGTTCAGATGTTTATGAACAAATCAGTTTAACTCCACATTTCGATAAGAAAGTGGTAAGATTGCAAACTGTTTCGTCCTAGAACACAGACTATTTTTTTAGTAAATATTTTATTTTTATTCATCGGAAGTCTTGTAACTGGTAAAAAGATTGTTTAATAATAATGGTAATTAGAGTAAGAGAGACAATCGCTAACGCAAAGTTCACCCCTGACTTATGCAAGAAAATCGAAGTGTAATGGATTAACCTACAAAGAACTAAAAGTTTAAAACTTAAGAGATAAGAGGTAAGGGAAAGGTGATGTGAAGAGAAAGGTACGCATATAAAACGACTACAGATTGAATTTTATAGGCGTTGAATAAAAACGAGTAGGCGAAAAGGTGTAATAGTCGAATGTGTAGGATAACAAATGTGGTCGAATTAACTTATCTTTAGAAGAGATGTTGTGAGGTAAAGGGAAAAAAAATATCCTCATTAGAAATGAATTAAAGCTGTGATAATATTTATAGAGTAAGAAATGTACCGGCAAAGAAGGTAAGACGGTTGTCAGATGTTGAAATGAAATGTGTACAATGCAAAGAAAAATTTGGTCGAATGAAAGGCAATAGAAAGTAGACGGTATAACAACAACATTAAAAAAAATTAAGGTACAGGAAATATGTAGGATTGGAAAGAGTAGGACTAAGGGAATAGAAATGCCGAAGGACAACTGTCCGGATGTACACATGCCTCTGCCTGCTGCTGCAGTCATTTCGCCCACGGCAAACGGAAAAAGTTCTTTGTCGTTAAAATGTACTTATAACTAAGATCCCAGTGAGAAAGTTGTCAATAAAATCCAGTGAGCTAACTATAAACTAAAATTATAATTCAATGTGAAATACTTCATATTTATTTTTATTTTTTATTGTAAAACATGGTCATAATATTTAGTCTGACTCTTCACACAATTCTGAACAAATGAATTCAAATTTAATTTGTGATTTTTGTAACTGTCGTTCAACCATCCCATAGTTTGTAATAAATAAACATATAGTAAAATACGAATTAGTTAGAATGCTTTACAAAATTTAATCCTCAAATTCCTAATAAAAATACAACTCTGTGTGATGTTTGTAATAACAAACAGAAACTCTTTATGTTCAAGAAATTTAGTTCTCTAATCTTAACGAATATACAATTTTGTGTATATCCTTTTCAATAATAAACAATAAAACTCATGGTTCAATACATTTAATCTTTTAATTTGTATCATATTTTGCAATACATACAATAAGACTCATGGTTCAGACATATAGTACTATACTCATAACAAATAAACAAACAAATACACAATTGAACGTGGTGTTTTTTAATAACAAACAATAAAACTCGTGGTTCAAGATATTTAATTCTTTAATTCCTAACAGAAAACACAATTTTACACGATACTTTGCAATAACAAACAATATAAGACATTTAGTCCTGTAAAGTGGTTTAAGTCACTTAATTCCTAACAAATAAACACACAATTTTATCCGATGCATTGTAATAACAAACAATGTGATTCGTGGTTCAAGATATTTAGTCCTTTAATTCCTAAAAAATAAACACAAAAATTTATGCGATGCTTTGTAATAACAGAAAATAAGACTAGTGGTTTAAGACATTTACTCCTTTAATTCCTAATAAATAAACACTTTAACGCAATTCATTGCAATAACAAACAATAAGACTCGTGGTTCAAGACATTAATTTAGTCTTACAATTTCTAACAAATAAACACACGATTTTATGTGATGCTTTGTAATAACAGACAATAAGACTTGTGGTTCAAGACATTTAGTCTCTTCATTCCTAACAAATAAACAGACAATTTTTGGTGATCCTTAGTAATAACCTTAGTAATAACAGAATATGAGACTCATGGTTCAAGATATTTACTCGTTTAATTCCTCATAAATAAATACTTCAATGTATTTACATTCCTAACAAATAAACACAATTTTATGCCATGATTTCCAATAACAAACGATGAAACTCGTGCTTCAAAACATTTAATCCTTTCATTCCTAACAAACAAACACACAATTTCACGCTTTGCTTTTTAATAACAAACAATAAGACTCGTGCTTCAAGATACTCTGTCTTTTAATTACTAATAAGTAAACACACTTTTATCAGATGCTTTCCAATAACAAACAATGAGATTCGTTGTTGAAGATCTTTAGTCCCTTAATTTGTAATAAATAAACACACAATTTTATTCAATTCTTTGCAATAACAAACAATGAGACTTATGGTTCAAGACATTTATTCCTTCAATTCCTAACAATTTAAAACCCAAATACACAATTTAACGCGATGCTTTGCAATAACAAATAATAACAATAGTGGTTTAAGATATTTAGTTCTTTAATTTCTTACAAATAAACACACAATATTATGTTATTCTTTGTAATAACAAACAATAAGACTTCTGGTTCAAGACATTTAGTCTCTTCATTCCTAACAAATAAACACTGTAACACGATGCTTTGCAATAACAAGCAATGAGACTCGTGGTTCAAGATATTTAGTACTTTAATTCCTAATAAATAAACACACAATTTTATGCGATACTTTGTAATAACAAAAATAAGACTCGTGATTCAAGACATTTAGTCCTTTAACTACTAACAAATAAACTCACAATTTTATCTGATGCTTTGTAATAATAATAAGACTCGTGGTTCAAGACATTTAGTCTTTTAATTCCTAATAAATAAACTTCCAATTTTATCTGATGCTTTGTAATAATAATAAGACTCGTGGTTCAAGACATTTAGTCTTTTAATTCCTAACAAATAAACGCACAATATACGTGATGCTTTACAATAACAAACAATAAAGTCCGTGGTTCAAGGCTTTTAGTTTTCTTAAGAAATGAATGCATAATCACATACAAATTATTGAGGATTCTTGGCTGCCAAACGACCTCTTGTCTATTAAGCACGTGTAAATTATAAAAACTGCAACTCTCAGTAAATGCTGAAGATATTATCCATTGATTTAACTCGATATTGAATGCATTAAATTTATTGAGGATGACCTTCAAACCGAGCTATGCAACCTGTGTAAGGAATATACAAAAGAAAATGGAGCTATATATTAGAACAGTTCAAATACCCTATAGCGTTAAGAACTTAATGTATAGAATACAGTGAAATGTTTTTAAAAAAATCATAAATCTTGGTTTTAAATCACGTATTCCTTCCATCCCTTACAAATGGACCACGAAATTTGTTATATTAGATTAGAACGTAATGAACAACGTGTTTTTATCCCACAAATTGTACACCTCCTAGATTTCTACGCTCACGAACATGAAGTAAAACAAAATTTTAAAATTCAACAACAGTTAAAAACAAAATGAACTATTTATTACTAACTCTAAGTTGTCTTTATCAAATACACCCCTCCCCCTTCTATAAACACTCCATAGTGTAAATTTCCCTCAGTCAGACGCAGACTAACTGATTGATTGATTGATTATCTGACTGGGTTGGCTGTGACTTATTGATCATAATTCAATGGTCGACAATATCCTCTCTGACAACCTCTCTTCAGCCGTCTTACATCTCCAGAGGTCTTCTTCAAGTTATCCGACCAAGTTTTACCGAGTAATCCAGGTTCTTTGCCTCCTCTCTCTGACATTCCATGTCAGACCAATTCATTTTATTCTGGATTCTATAAATCTCCACAAATATTCCTGGCCCTTCGTACAACCACTCCAGCTTCTCATAACGTCTAATCCTCCATACTCCAACTTCATTCACTGCTCCAGTTCTCAGAATTCATCTTTGCCATCTCTCTAATATATTTTCCTGTTTTTTTTTTTGTTTTTTTAATAGTGTTATAGCGTGTGGCAGTTTTCGAATTCTATCTCTTCAACTATTAAATTATACTCTGTTATTAACAAACCTAGATAGTTTAGATTACCGAATTATACTCTGTTATTAGCAAAGCTAGATAGGTTAGTTACCGAATTATACATTGTTATTAGCAAAGCTAGATCGTTTAGGTTACCAAATTATACTCTGTTATTAACAAAGCTGGATCATTAAGGTTACCAAACTATAATCTGCTATTAGCAAACCTAGATCGGTTAGAGTACCGAATTATACTCTGTTATTAGCAAACTTAGATAGTTTAGGTTACCGAATTATAATCTGCTATTAGCAAACCTAGATAGGTTAGGTTACCGAATTATAATCTGTAATTAGCGAACCTAGATAGGTTAGGTTACCGAATTATACTCTGTTATTAGCAAACCTAGATAGGTTAGGTTACCGAATTATAATCTGTAATTAGCGAACCTAGATAGGTTAGGTTACCGAATTATACTCTGTTATTAGGAAACCTAGATAGGTTAGGTTACCGAATTTTACTCTGTAATTAGCAAAGATAGATAGGTTAGTTACCGAATTATACATTGTTATTAGCAAAGCTAGATCGTTTAGGTTACCAAATTATAATCTGCTATTAGCAAACCTAGATAGCTTACGTTACCGAATTATACTCTGTTATTAGCAATATAAATAGGTTAGGTTTTAAAATGATACTCTGTTTTTACCAAGCTTAGATAGATAAGTTACAGAATTATACTCTGTTATTAGCAAACCTAGGCATTTAAAAAAAACCAAATGGTTACTCGAATAAAAAGAAGCTTCCTCAGAACCCATCTAAATTCTTGCTCTAACCCCATAAAATTTTTTCCTAATAAGATACTAAATAAGAACCGAAATAGTAGGATTCAAAAGTAGGATGTTCGAATATTTTTATACAGGTATAAATTACATTGGTTAATAAGCGTAGAAAATTTGTTTTCTATAAAACCGTTTCAATATGGTGTCCATTTTGACTAACCAAATGACTAACACATCCATTACGAAATCAAATACTACTTAATCGCCATCTTTCGACAAGATAATCAAAAATAATATTCCGTTAAATTTGGCACACCGGTTTAGATGAGTAATCTTAATAGTGAACCAGATTGTTTCGAGAAATTACAGCTTTATATATCAGTTTCATAATGATTTGGTTTTATTAATAACTCCTAACCCGTTTGGGGAAAAGGAGTCCAATACTTTTTTGTTTGGGCTCTTAGAAACTACATTTTAACAAAATTTCATTAACATTGTCGGCTCGAATTTAGATAAAATCGAAATTTTGTGTTTTGGTCTTCTTTCAAAATTTTTCTTCAGTTAGGTCCAATTTCTAAGTTAAAGAAAACATTTATTAAAAAGTGTCAATAAATGTCTAAAATATACCTACATAGAAATTCGTTCACTCGTTTAGACTATAATTCTGAGTAAATCGATAGATAGATAAATAAATATCTGTATATAAGGGATGCAGTTAGGGCCATAAGTTCCTCTCTTTTACTTAACCCCGTATAAAAATACAATCAAAAAATGAAACTAGAAAAAATCAATAAAATAAAATATTAATACTTAATAAAAACAAAATTTCCTGGATGAAATAAGGAGTAAACAGACGGACGTCATTCCAAAAAAAAAAAAAAAAAAAAAAAAAAAACACTTTTCTGTTCTCAGCGAGTTTATTACATTATAAATCTTTTTATTTGTGTACATGTAAACATCAGTTGCCGACCCAGATATCAACATACACTATACACATGCATATAATGCGTGTATGAACGCCCTTGAGTAACACTAACTATATAATTACATATTTATAGGGTTCATGTTAGTTTATCTACGCGGGTATATTGGTCGATCATGTCAACCGATAGAAACGTCGATAATCAATTATCTGCTAAAATATGTTTTTATTAGAAAAAACTTTCCCTTTAGATGATCATTCATAAAAAGAAGCATAAAATAAAAAGGAACAAACAGAATGCTATTTATGAGTAAAAAAAACTGTTCATCGAGGAAAGCGAAATCGTTTTTTGTTAGACCATTTGGTATTTCGTCTGTGTTTTTTACGTTGTTACTCCCTCAGGGGTTCACTACAGCGAGTATCGTCCTGGCAAACCCGAGGAAATTCTGGATCTACACCTTTCTTCACGTAGTCTTCGTTTAAATCCTTCTCTTTCATCTTTCTATCAGGTCTCTCTTGACTAACTCTTGTTCTCTTCCGACCCTGACGCTATTAAAGTATTCGAGGGGCTTGGGGTTAATTTATTCTGTCTTTCATAAGGCGATGACGACCGAGAGGTTTTCCGCCTTTAACCGTAGAACCAGCAGCTGTCGCAAATGCGACAGTTTGGTTCTCGTGGAGCTAAAGCGACAGTTATGCAGCCGTTAAAATATACAGTACGTAGTTCACTCTACAAACGCCATTTGAAATCTTCATTCGAAAGCTGAAATTCTTATGATTTAGTGTTTTAATTTTTACTATATTGGCAATACTTCAGCTATAATATGGTTCAAAAACAGCTGATGTGTAAACTATTACCTTGTTTTAGGAACTGCTTTGTCCGACTTCGAGATGCCCTAGACCCCTTTCTATAACGTGGTTTTTAAGTGTTCACTTTACAAATAAATAAGTAAACTATAACAACTTACTTTTGGATTAATTTTAATTCGATTTTTGTTTGTGTAATCTTTAATATAGTTATTTATTACTTTTATTACTTTTGTTGTTGTCTATTACCTTTATTTATGCTTTTTACCGGTAAAAATAACTGTTTCTAAAAGTAAAACAAAATCTCTAATTAATAAAAACAGAATTGTCTACTGTCTTACAGCATTCTTGTCTTATTTTCTATATGTTTAACTTTGACGTTATCTTTGGGAAAAGTTACTTTTCCGAATATTTACTTTTTGACATAACTTCAACAATTTTGAAAACATAATAAATATTTTTTTGTCTTAGAATTTCGAAAATATGATTAGAATGAGTTTAAAAGTAAAAAGTAAAAAATGGAAGAAATTTTTTTAAAACAAATATTTTTTATAAAACATAAATTATTATTTTTTTAGTATAAGGTTGCATTAAAATATTACTATGCGTTTTTGAAAATACTTATGCAAACTGCTTAAACATTCCCACCATTACAGAAAAAAGGGTCTGCCAGTTCTAAGGTTTTAAACATTAAGATAAACAATTGTTACACAGTTAAGGACAAACATTATGAAATTTTTAAACGGTTCTCTGAAACTACATCTAACAAGATATATAAAAGGTTTTTTTAAAATCTCGACTATACAAAGCAATGCAAATATAACGGTATCAACGAGAGATAATGAAAAGTCAAAATAAAACTTCAATGAAAAATTCAGTTTAAACCTCTATCTATAAACATCTCACGAGACTTTGTATTCGATCTAACAATAAAAATCTTACTCAATAACTTTATGATATTTTCATATACATAAAAGTTTTTTTCTAGAGTTTCATAGAATTACAAATACTCATATAAAATAACTTATTTTGTACAAAAATTACTATTGTTGTTGTTGTTTAAAGGCGAAAAACCTCTCGATCATCATCGTTTTATAAAAAAGAAGAAGGAAATACCCCCGTCCTTGAATAATCTAATAGCGTCAGGGTCGGAAAATAACAACAGTTGGACAAAACAGACCTGATAGAAAATATGAAAAAATAGGAATCCAAATTAAGACTGTATGAAAAAAAGTGTAGATGCAGCTTACTATTTTGTTCGCTAAGATTTCCTTTAAAACTTTATTGTAACTTGTAGGCTATATATGCGTCAATTAGAGTAAAATATAAATGTAACGATATCATTTACACTTCCATCGAATTAACCACTTAGAGGGTCACTAATAGTGAGGATGGGTGTGGCAATCCCGAGGTCCTAGCTGGATCTACATCTTTCTTCGTGTAGACTAGTACTGTATTGGGCTAAACCCTTTCTCTTTCATCTTTCCTGTCTGATCTCTCTTTTTGGATAGAAAATATAAATTTAAGACTTTTTTTTTCGCCGTGTTTTTTTCTAAAATGTAACCATTTAGTCTCTAAGCCACTCTTTTATTACGAAATTTTGAATTTCAGTGCCGTAGTGGTTTGGTCACTCAATATTCCTTTTAAAATTAACTTTGACATGAAATCGAGTTTTAATGTTTAAATCATGGTAAAGAAACTTGATTCTGTATGTTTTGTTTAGAATTTCGAGTTTTGTATATTTGTAGATTCTTAAGAACTCCAGTAAAAAGTTATAAATGATAAAAGAGACAAAGAAACGTGTTTTTCTGCTTATTTTATTATTACAAATTTTGTAAAAATCATTAAATAAAACAAGATACATTCATTCTAACAAGAAGTACAAAAAATTTACAATGAATATTGAGTGCTCAAATACTACGGCCTGAAGTCAAAATGACGTAAAAGAGTGGTTCTAGCGGCTAAACGGTGACGTTTATGAAATAAACATGGCGAATAAAAAAGTCATAAAATTATATTTTGTATCCGAAATTATCATAAAATATAGGGCTTTCCATAAGATAGTTTCAAGTTGAGCCCCATATTGGAAAATGATGGATAATTTTTTTTAAAATTTGAATACACCCCAATAAATGTCATGTAAAAGTAAGGGGTCCCCCATTAGAAGTAAGCTCTCAGATATATAGTTCTTTAGGTGAGACACCCAGTATATTCAGTTTTGTCTAACTGGATACAGTATACTAAAATATTTTGTTTCCAGATTTTTAGAAAAGCCAAAACCATAACAAACTCTATTACAATCAAAAATGTTTTCTGTGAAATTTTTAGTAAATCGTGATTTTAAAATAATTGATTGAATTCGATCTATATTCTTTCTTAACAAAAATAACATAGAATAAGTTTGGTTGTTAGAGTAAACTTTGTTAAATTACATTTTACAAGATATCTTCGAACTCTTGGCAGTTAAGTCAGTTAATGTTACCAGTGTTAAAACCTCAGAAGCTTACTTTGTAGATCTTTTGAGGTGAAAAAATATTGTATATTTCTGATTTTAAAGTTTCCTGTAGAGCTTTGTCTTTCACAGTAAAACAGACATTTTCCGTTTCCCCCCGTGTGTCCGTCCCTTAAATGATTATCACAAACCCAACACAAGAAACATTTAACAGATTTTTATAAAACTATATAATTTTTGTACATCATGTGAATAGTCCTGGTTAGAATTTGGCAAAATCCAATATTTAAGGGTTGTTAGCCGGAAAGAAATTTTTGTAAATATATTTTATTTTCGTTGATAACATTGAAATGACAAAATTTCTTTCATTTGGGGACTAAAAATTGTAAGTACGGTTTTAAAAGTTCCTCTTGGTTTTGTCTCTCCAGGTCAAAACAAACCCTTAATGCCACACCTGCGTGTCTGTTCCATAAATCCTTGTCAAACCTCTGAATTAAGACTGACTTTTAATCAAACTTGTTTAGATAGTTTCTGTTTTGTAAAACATAGTATGTTGATAATTCAGATTACAGTAACAAAATCGGGTAATAATTAAGAAAAGTTAAACCTGAAAAACAAAGATAAACTTTGTTATGCAAATTGTATCATAAAATTTGTTAACGTTTTCTCTTATACATTTTTTTGTTAGGCCATTAGTAGGCGAAATAATGTTGGTATTTTATGTATTTTGTATATAGAAGAAGCTTTGCGCAATTACTTGGCAGATGTTATTTTAATTCATCTCCGACATAAAAGCGTGAAGTAAGTCTATATAATTTATATTTCATATTATAATTTTCATAGTTATTGTTATAATGAATAAAGAACGAATATTCCTTCTCTTGCCTACGGTGTATCTTATTAAAACTCTTAATTAATTGGTCTTTTTTTACCAAAACGAAGTTTTTTTGTAGAGGGTTGAGAGACTGTACCTCTCAGAGCCGGTCAGAAACCCTCAATCCCTCAACAATGATAATGGTCCAGACTTCAAAGGAAATTTGTATCTTACTTGTTTATGAAAACAAACAAAGGAAGGAGTGGAGAAATGTGATGGACACAAGGGTTGCTGGATCCGTTAGAAACTAGGGCATGGTAGGGGGAAGTGTTTACTAGTGCCTATTCAGAATTTTTGTAAATAATTCACAATTGAAGACCCACACAACTAATATTTGGCGTCTCGACAGGTTAGGTTAGATATTCTATACTAGCACCTATTCGGATAATTTCGTAAAACATTCACAATTGAAGACATAAAGAACTAATATTTGACGTCGTATGACAGGTTAGGTATTCTTTACTAACGCCTAATCAGTTAATTAAAGAGATCACAACTGAAGACCTACACAACTAATATACAAATAATTATAGAACAGTTTAGGTTAGGTATTCTTTATTAGCGGCTATTTAAACAATTGTATAAATTATTCACAATTGAATACCTACACAACTAATATTTGGGATACATGAGAGGTTAGGTTAGGTATTCTTTACTAGAGCCTATTCAAATAATTTCACAAATAATTCACAATCTAGGATCTACAGAAATATATTTGACGTCTAGGACAGGTTAGGTTAGGATATTTTATTTACATGGAAGTCGCAAGTTTACAATGAATGTGATCAAATAATTTAACTATTTACTTTCAACATTTTATGGGTGTTATACGAATAGTATAAGGCTATATATATATATATATATATATATATATATATATATATGTTAATTATTAATTAGTTTTTAATAATCACAATACTGTGGTAATTTAAACACGCTTCGATATTGTGCTTATTTAGACTTAACGGTGCAATTTTTATTTTTTTTAATAATAAAAATAATACTTATATATTAATATTAATAATAATAAGAAGGAGAAACCCTTGAATTTTTATAAATTTCTTCAACAATTTACCTATTTCAATTTAAACTACATTACTGGCAGTTACGAGATTACAAATATTATATTTTTTAAGTTATTTGACAATGATGGACTGATCATATTATTGGTGTAATTTATTCGGACATTTGCTAGCATTTGTCAATAAAAAATATTCACAATGTTTCGAAACTCTGGATCAACTTTCTGTTATCAAGTGATAAAATCTAAAATTTGAAAAACTCAAAACTAAGGTCTGAAAGCACACCTTAGAGTTATTATGTTAGAAACTAAAACTAAAGTAAGGTATCTTGACAAGAACTGGGTCAACTGAGACCTTTATCAATCCATGTGTTGGTGTACAGCTTGTAGTTCGATTGACCTGACCTTGAGGGGTCACTATAGTGAGTACGGGCGTGGAAATCCCGAGGGATACTACCAAGTTCTACACTTTTTTGGCGTAATCTTGTGTTATTTCCCTCTCTCTCATCTTTCCAATCTGGCCTCTTTCGGCCAACTTTTGTTCTCTTGTGACCCTAGCTATTAGAGTATTCAAGGGCTAAGGGTCTTTTTTATGTTCTATTCTTCTTTTCTCGTAAGGATGAATGAGAGGACTTTAACCTTTAAACAACAAGGGGATATAACTGCTGACCTGTGTTTTCACAGGGTTCTATAAGTTAGGTTACTAACATAACAGTTACTTTAGTTTGAACGTATCAAAATAGATTAACCCGTTTGAGCTTAGCTCACGTCGCGGTTTACAGACTATATAGGCTACATAATTAAAGTTTGTGGACAGTTATTGTAGTAAACAATGAAACATCACTTTTTTGTTTCAGTATTTTCTCCTATCACAAAGCATTTTCTACACTATCTATTTGAGAACTAAAAAATATTTTTTAAAACCTCTTTTGAAATCACGGTGTCAAGGAGAATCTCAACTTCGAATTTTGTGAACTATCGTAATACTTTCTCTGGACTTTTTAAAATAAAAGAAAACAAAGTATGTAGACTCGATAACGTTGAAATGTGCGACTCCAAAAAACTACAGAATAACATTGAGTTATCAACGTCAGTAGTGCTTATCACGTTTTCCTTTCAATTGGTGTAACTCTTATCATTGCTTCGTTAGACTCATATTGCTTCTAATGAGACATGACATATTTGCAAGTACGGGTATTAATACAGAGTGAACCGAAAGTCCCGCACCATCCCCCTTTTAACTTTTTTTGTGCTCGAGAAAACAAAATCTGTTTCACTAGTCGATACTTGTTCAGACAGCTAAAATAATAGCCATAGTTTATTGTAAGGAGAGTGGAGAGGGTGAAACATAATTTGAAAGAAAGTTTGTAATTTGAAAAAGATAAATTGGTAGTACCAAAGTCCTACAGCCTACTGCCACGGGGAAAAAATGGATTAGTGTATAAAAAGAAATAGACATAGGCCTACTGATAGTACCAAAGTCCTGAGCAGTACTGCCACGGAAAAAACAATGGATTAGTGTTTAAAAAGAAATAGATTTAATGATATTACCAAAGCCCTAAAGCAGTACTGCCACGGAAAAAACAATGGATTAGTGTTTAAAAAGAAATAGATATACTGATAGTACCAAACCCCTACAGTAGCATTGTCAAAGAAAAGAATAATGGATTAGTGTGAAAAAGAAATAAAGACATATAACGATAGAACCAAAACCCTACAACAGTATTGCCAAGAAAGAAAAAAATGGATGTGTGTGTAAAAAGAAGTAAAGAAATATAGCGATAGTACCAAAGCATTTCAGCATTACTCCCAGAGACAAAACAATGGATTTGTGTTTAAAAATAAATAGATAGATTGATAGTACTAAATCCCTACGGCGGTACTGTCACGGGAAGGAACAATGGATTAGTGTGGAAAAAGAAAAAAAAAGAGATATACCTATAGTACTGAACCTCTAAGTCTCGAATAAAAACAATGGATTAATGTGTAAAAATAAATAAAGGTATATATTGATAGTATTAAAGCCCTTCAAAAGTACTACCAAGGAAAAAAATAATGGTTTAGTATATAAAAAGAAATAAAGACTTATAATGATATTACCAAAGCCCTACCATCAGTAGCGCCACGGATAAAAACCAATGGATTAGTGTGTAAAAAGAAATAAAGAGATATAGTAATAGTACCAAAACCCTACAGCAGTATACCAAGAAAAATAAACAATGAATATGTTTGTAAAAAAGAAATATACTTATAGTACCAAAGCCCTACAACATTACTGCCAAGGAAGAAACAATAGATTTGTATGTGATAATAAATAAAAAATATACTGATAGTACTAAAACTCTACTGCAGTACTGACACGGAAAATAACAATGGTATTGTGAAGATGAATTAATATATTAATAGTACAGTGATAAAAACTGTACAATTTTACAGCCATAAAAAAAAATTATAACCTTGTTGACGAAAAATTTGAATCTCTGATAAGGAATATGAATAACATTGAAAATACAAATGATCTACAACCGACAAAAAAAAGTTGAATTTGTTGACATAGAATTTGGGAAGCTGATTCTGAATATTACAGCTTTATAGCCTAAAGAACTATTAGTCTGTAAAGCTAAAACACTGTTTATGTTGAAAAAGAAGGGAATATTCAAAATATTAGTTATCTACAGCTTTATTGCAATCCAAAAGACAATATAGTTTTTTTAAAATAATAATATTGAGAATATGGGTGCTTCACAACTGTATAAACGATAAAATAAACGTGTTTTACGAAGGATATTGAGAATATGGGTGCTTCACAGCTGTATAAAGCATAAAATGACGTGTTTTACAAAGAATACTGAGAATATGGGTGCTTCACTGTATAAAGCATAAAATGGCGTGTTTTACAAAGAATGCTGAGAATATGGGTGCTTCACAACTGTATAAACGATAAAATAAACGTGTTTTACGAAGGATATTGAGAATATGGGTGCTTCACAACTGTATAAACGATAAAATAAACGTGTTTTACGAAAGATATTGTGAATATGGGTGCTTCACAACTGTATAAACATAAACGATGAAATAAACGTGTTTAACGAAGGGTATTGAGAATATGGGTGCTTCACAACTGTATAAACGATAAAATAAACGTGTTTTACGAAAGATATTGAGAATATTGGTGCTTCACAACTGTATAAACATAAACGATAAAATAAACGTGTTTTACGAAGGATATTGATAATATGGGTGCTAAAAACGTGTATAAAACATAATGGATTCGTGTTTTACGTTGAATATTGACAATATGTGTACTACGCAACTGTATAACGCACGATATAATCGTGTTTTATTTAGAATTTGTGTACTACAGAACTTTATAAAGCACAATACAATCGTGTTTTAAGTAGAATTTTTAGAATATAAGTTTTATAGAACTGTATAAAGCACAATATATTCGTGTTATACGTAGAATATGCGTTCTATAGAAGTGTATAAACCACAATATAATCGTGCTTTATGTTGAATATAAGAATATAAGTTTTATAGAACTGTATAAAGCACAATATATTCGTGTTTTACGTAGAATATGCGTTTTATAGAAGTGTATAAACCACAATATAATCGTGCTTTATGTAAAATATAAGAGTATGAGTTTTATAGAACTGTATAAAGCACAATATAATCGTGTTTTACTTTGAATATAAGAATATAAGTTTTATAGAACTGTATAAAGCACAATATATTCGTGTTTTACGTAGAATATGCGTTCTATAGAAGTGTATAAACCACAATATAATCGTGCTTTATGTTGAATATAAGAATATAAGTTTTATAGAACTGTATAAAGCACAATATATTCGTGTTTTACGTAGAATATGCGTTCTATAGAAGTGTATAAACCACAATATAATCGTGCTTTATGTTGAATATAAGAATATAAGTTTTTATAGAACTGTATAAAGCACAATATATTCGTGTTTTACGTAGAATATGCGTTCTATAGAAGTGTATAAACCACAATATAATCGTGCTTTATGTTGAATATAAGAATATAAGTTTTATAGAACTGTATAAAGCACAATATATTCGTGTTTTACGTAGAATATGCGTTCTATAGAAGTGTATAAACCACAATATAATCGTGCTTTATGTTGAATATAAGAATATAAGTTTTATAAAACTGTATAAAGCACAATATATTCGTGTTTTACGTAGAATATGCGTTCTATAGAAGTGTATAAACCACAATAAAATCATGTTTTATGTAGAATATAAGAGTATGAGTTTTATAGAACTGTATAAAGCACAATAAAATCGTGTTTTACGAAGAAATAATGTTGAATATTGCGAATGTGATAGCTCAACAAATGTACTGCCATTGACAAGAATCGAATTAAAAAGAAATATTAATGGAAGGTGATGAGAAACAATTTCACAGAAACAGGGATTCTCTAATTTTTGAATGTGATTTCAAGAAACATCTCAATAGTGTTCACTGAGAGTAAAATCAAGTAGACCGAGAATGGTATTTTTGGTTTGGTATTATTCATCTAAAAATATGAAATGTTGCTGAAGTAGAGGTTTCATAAAAATGATTAAATGATTAACTAGCTAAAAGGGAGTGGAAAATTTATAACAGTACAGATTTGTTTTTCTTTGTTAAGAGATGAGACTATAAAAAAGTTACTATACAAAAATGTTGTATCTTCGTGTGAGGAATATATTAACAATTTGTTGGAACGAATATTTCGTATACACTCCATCACACACACACACACACACACACACACACACACGCTACTCAATGTATTTAGTATTTATGTCCGTACCATATAAGATTTAAATCGGTTAAGATATCATGACACACATAACTACGCTACGCTCTCTTGAAGAACTCTGTTGGGAAATATAAAATGAAGGAAACCTTACTAGTTTTATGTAAACGGCAATTAGTAAGAATGAACAACTGAGATGTAACGATAATATCTCTAATTCACCTTTCTATATCTTAATTATTGCCGGACTTTAGATAGAATAATAATAATAATTGCAGGAATATCACTGAGCCTCAATTAAATACGTTTATATTACTGGAGTATTTTTATAGTCCGGTAACAATGCCGTACTGTAATTCGAATGTTATTTATTTTGGAGTGAAGTGTACAGAATTTCTGTATACGACTGTACAATGTGCCTTGAACAGACAAAAACCACAGCAAGAGAGATAGAAAAAGAGGAGAGGGGCGGAGGAAAGGGGCGTAACTCTCTACTCCGGCTCTGTTGAGAAACAACGCAAACATGTAGGCGCACACATTGCCACTAACTTCGAAAATGTACAAAGGAACAAAAATAATACGATATTTTAAGCAAACTCAGTACCGACGGAATCGCTTTTTAAATTGAAAAAATCGATCGTCTATATTTTTCCCCGTTTTTATTTTAAAAGGATACGATCTTTTCAATCGAAAAATCGCTAACTTCCTCGCGTAGTTACAAAAGCATATTTTACAATTTTAAAAGTAACTCGGCAGAACAAACATTACACAGAAATGTTACAAAGTAAACACAACTGGTTTTATATCGATAACACGATTCTACCGCGTGAAATATTTCACATGAAGTAATCGCCTAACTAGAAACAACCCAGACTTTGTAAGGCCTAAATCTTATGGAATGTTCATATTATACACTTTAAGACTTCCGATAATTCACCTTTGAACAAAACTGATGAAAACTAATATTTTAAATATACAAGAATTATAAGAACGACAATGAATCATCTCTCAAGTTGGGTCACTGACCTTTAGGACCCGAGTAATTTTCTTTGTAGCACTAGGCCTAATTCATTTGTAGCACATACCTGGAACAAACAAAGATGAAATTAGATTTCAACAGTTTTAATCTTAAAGATTAAAGTAAAAAATAAAAATAATTTGATTATAGACTCCGATAACAGTATGACCTGTGGTTGTTATTTACGGATGCCTATAGTTGGTTTTTAAGGTGGGGATATATATACCACCAGGTTGTTTAAAAATAAACTTTGTTATTTTTTCGTTTTCAGACCTTACTAAAATTAAATAACTAAAAAAATTGCAGTTGTCAAACCGATTTGAATTTTTCGTTATTATAATTTTTGTACGTATAATAAATGAATATTTTATTCTGCTTGTAACTTTTACACCTTAATACTGTAGAATTTTGATGGAAACGCAAATAGTCGTATTTCACCTAACGGAGTGCCTCTTAATTGAATGACTTTCTATATTCTCCGAAACAGGAATTGTATTTAAAGATTTTTCTACTTGTATATTTTGTATTTTCTAATCTAACAAAATGTAATCTATTCTGTTTCTTTTGAGTTCTAGTTGTACACTTCGAAGCGCATTAAAAAAATGTAATTCCCAAAAGAGTTTTTTGAACGTGTTCGGTTATAATGTGAGGTCGTATTAACAGTTTAAATGGATTTTTGACTGCTCTTCTTAAAGTGGTATAAGTACATTGTTCACTTCCAATAAATTCTTATTCTACATATTTTTGTTTTATTTTTTGCACACACTAACATTAATTTAAATGAGTTAGACATTTAAGTTAAACACAACTGTGCAGTTTTATTATTTTAATTGTAGCGGCGATAACAAACTCCTACAATTATAAAATGTAATAAATTTTCACCTTATAAAAATTCAAAATGAGTACAGTAATGTTCAACATTTATGATTTTAATGAATCGTCGTTTCCTTAGTTTTGGGACACGATTAGTCACTATTGTCCAGCTTAAATTTAATTTGTATAATAACCATATCAATAGTTTTTTAATTACATATTTGTGTTATTGCCTATCAAAGCTGGTTTTCTGATCTTGGGTTTTTTTTTGTTTAGTTAGTTTTAATTGCTAATTTGTATTTTTAATTTGCTTTGTTGATCCTATATCGCTATATTGAGTACAAGCGTGGTAATCCCGAGGTGGACTAGTTGTATGTACACATTTTTTCATGAAGTCTTGGGTTAGACCCCTCTATTTCATCTTTCTTATCAGGTTTCTCTTCACCCAACACTAGTTCTCTTCCAACCCTTATGCTATAAAGTGTTCAAGGGCTAAGAGTCTTTATTTTATGTTCTTTTCTTCTCTTTTTTATAGGGCGATGATGATCGAGAGGTTTTCGCTTTTAAAAACAAGAAATAAGATTCAGACTTGTCGTGTGTTAGACCCAAATGATGCCGTATTACCAACTAAATAGTGTGAAGTCTCCATCATTACCAAATAGATATAAATAAAGCATGTTTTTCCCAGTAAAGTAGAAAATATTAAAACATAAATGTAAATATATTTAATATGACAAACATATGAATTAACACGGACGTACTGTTTACGGTATATATATAAAACAAGGCGTTTGATACAGTAATTTATGTTATTATTGGTAAAGTTAATTCAGGCTTTGTCCACCATGTGTGTATAAAACAATCTACGACGTTTCAAGTATATGGATCAATTGTGTTAACAATTGATAACACCTTGACCACAAAACATAAACTAAGTGTCAAGAAACCTGTGCCTATGTTAGAAAACGAAACTAGTAATTCTGGTTTTAATGTTATTTAAACACCAGCATATGTTTTAGTTTCCAAAATGGTCCTGGTGTTTTTTACCTTTAGGCACTAGGTTTGTCACTTGATAACGGGAGTTGATTTATACTCTCGAAACGTCTACGGAGATAAAGCCTGAGTGGCATCTATAGAGCAGAAGTCAGAGCTTAAATGTGTGCACTACTACGGAGATAAAGCCTGAGTGGCATCTATAGAGCAGAAGTCAGAGCTTAAATGTGTGCACTACTACGCAGATAAAGACTGAGTTGTATCTATAGAGCAGAAGTCAGAGCTTAAATGTGTGCACTACTACGGAGATAAAGCCTGAGTTGTATCTATAGAGCAGAAGTCAGAGCTTAAATGTGTGGACTACTACGGAGATACAGCCTGAGTTGTATCTATAGAGCAGAAGTCAGAGCTTAAATGTGTGCACTACTACGGAGATAAAGCCTGAGTTGTATCTATAGAGCAGAAGTTAGAGCTTAAATGTGTGCACTACTACGGAGATAAAGCCTAAGTGGCATCTATAGGGCAGAAGTCAGAGCTTAAATGTGTGCACTACTACGGAGATAAGGCCTGAGTGGCATCTATAGAGCAGAAGTCAGAGCTTAAATGAGTGCACTACTACGGAGATAAAGCCTAAGTGGCATCTATAGAGCAGAAGTCAGAGCTTAAATGTGTGCATTACTACGGAGATAAAGCCTAAGTGGCATCTATAGAGCAGAAGTCAGAGCTTAAATGTGTGCACTACTACGGAGATACAGCCTAACTGGCATCTATAGAACAGAAGTCAGAGCTTAAATGTGTGCACTACTACGGAGATAAAGCCTAAGTGGCATCTATAGAGCAGAGGTCAGAGCTTAAATGTGTGCACTACTACGGAGATAAAGCCTAAGTGGCATCTATAGAGCAGAAGTCAGAGCTTAAATGTGTGCAGTACTACGGAGATAAGGCCTGAGTGGCATCTATAGAGCAGAAGTCAGAGCTTAAATGTGTGCACTACTACGGAGATAAAGCCTAAGTGGCATCTATAGAGCAGAAGTCAGAGCTTAAATGTGTGCATTACTACGGAGATAAAGCCTAAGTGGCATCTATAGAGCAGAAGTCAAAGCTTAAATGTGTGCACTACTACGGAGATAAAGCCAGACTGCATCTATAGAGTAGTAGTCAAGGCTTAAGTGTGTGCAATACTAAGGGGATAAAGCTAGACTGCATCTATAGAGTAGTAGTCAAGGCTTAAGTGTGTGCAATACTAAGGGGATAAAGCTAGACTGCATGTATAGAGTAGTAGTCAAGGCTTAAGTGTGTGCAATACTAAGGGGATAAAGCTAGACTGCATCTATAGAGTAGTAGTCAAGGCTTAAGTGTGTGCAATACTACGGGGATAAAGCTAGACTGCATCTATAGAGTAGTAGTCAAGGCTTAAGTGTGTGCACTAGGCCTACTACGGAGATAAAGCCAGACTGCATCTATAGAGTAGTAGTCAAGGCTTAAGTGTGTGTACCACTACGGGGATAACACTAGAGTGTATTTACAGAGTAAAAGTCAAAGCTTAATGGTGTGCATTACTACATGGTTAAAGCAAGAGAACAATCAATTCACGCACCCTTAGTGTGTGCACTGTTAAAATGATAAAGTCAGAGTGCATTTATAAAGAAGTAATCAAGGCTTAAGTTTAGTGTATGCACTACTAAGATGATAAAGCCAGAGTGCTTGTATATAGAGTAGTAGTCGTGGCTTAAGTGTATTCAATACTAATGTGATAAAGCAAGAGTACTTGTATAGAGTTATAGTTATAGCCTAAGTCTTAAGTCTATGCACTACAATGGTGATGAATCCTGAGTGGTTGTATAGAGTTGTAGTCATTGCTTAAGTGTATGTAATACTGAGGTGATAAAGCAAGAGTGGTTGTATAGAGTTGTAGTCATGGCTTAAGTGTATGCAATAGTGAGGTGATAAAGTACGAGTGGTTATATAAAGTTGTAGTCATGGCTTAAGTGTATGAAATACTAAGGTGATAAAACAAGTGTGCTTGTATAGAGTTGTAGTCATGGCTTAAGTGTATTCAATACTAATGTGATAAAGCAAGAGTACTTGTATAGAGTTATAGTTATAGCCTAAGTCTTAAGTCTATGCACTACAATGGTGATGAATCCTGAGTGGTTGTATAGAGTTGTAGTCATAGCTTAAGTGTATGTAATACTGAGGTGATAAAGCAAGAGTGGTTGTATAGAGTTGTAGTCATGGCTTAAGTGTATGTAATACTAAGGTGATAAAGTACGAGTGGTTATATAAAGTTGTAGTCATGGCTTAAGTGTATGAAATACTAAGGTGATAAAACAAGTGTGCTTGTATAGAGTTGTAGTCATGGCTTAAGTGTATACACTACTACGGTGATATAGCCAGATTGTACCTATAAACTAGTAGTCAAGGCTTTAGAGTTTTCAATTTTAGATACTTCAACGGGAAAAAACTGGCGGGGATAAAGCATAAGTGTATTTATAGAGTAATATTCAAAGCTTAATGGTGTGCATTACCACGTGGTTAAGGTCTATTTATGCACTATTATAGTGATAAAGTCAGAGTGCCTTTACAGAGTAGTAGTTAGGTCTTAAGTGTGTACACTACTAAGGTAATAAAGCCAGAGGGCATTTATAAATTAGTAATCAGTGTTTAAGTGTATGCACTACTAAGTTGATTAAGTCAGAGGGCATGGGCATTTATAGAGTAGTAGTCAAGTCTTAAGTGTGTGCACTAATAAGGTGAAAATGCCAGAGGACAATTATAGAGTGGTAATCAGTGTTTAACTGTGTACACTACTAAGTTGATAAAGCCAGACGGATTTATAGAGTAGTAGTCAGGTCTTAAGTGTGTGCACTACTAAGTTGATAAAGCCAGACGGCATTTATATAGTAGCACTCAAGTCTTAAGTGTGTGCATTACTAATGTGATAATGCCAGAGGACATTTATAGAATGGTAATTAGCCTTTAACTGTGTACTACTAAGTTGATAAGGCTAGACGGCATTTATAGAATAGTACTCAGGCCTTAAGTGTGTGTACTACTAAGGTTATAATGCCAGAGGGCATTTATAGAGTGGTAATCAGTGCTTAATTGTGTGCACTACTAAGTTGATAAAGCTAGACGGCATTTATAGAGTAGTACACTAGTCTTAAGCGTGTTCATTAGGAAGGTGATAATGCCAGAGGACATATGGAGTGGTAATCAATGCCTTATTAAATGTACTAACTTAATAAAGCCAGCCGACATTTATAGAGTAGTACTCAAGTCTTAACCGAGTGTACTATTAAGGTGATTATACCAGAGGACATTTATAGAAAGGTAATCAGTGTTTAACTGTGTGCACTACTAAGTTTATAAAGCCAGACGACATGTATAGAGTAGTACTCAGGTCTTAAGTGTGTTTACTACTACGGTTATAATGCCAAAGGGCATTTATAGAGTGGTAATCAGTGCTTAATTAAGTGTACTAAGTTAATAAACCAGACGACATTTATAGAGTAGTACTCAGGTCTTAATTGTGTGCACTACTAAGTTGATAAAGCCAGCCGACATTTATAGAGTAGTACTCAAGTCTTAACCGAGTGTACTATTAAGGTGATTATACCAGAGGACATTTATAGAAAGGTAATCAGTGTTTAACTGTGTGCACTACTAAGTTTATAAAGCCAGACGACATGTATAGAGTAGTACTCAGGTCTTAAGTGTGTTTACTACTACGGTTATAATGCCAGAGGGCATTTATAGAGTGGTAATCAGTGCTTAATTAAGTGTACTAAGTTAATAAACCAGACGACATTTATAGAGTAGTACTCAGGTCTTAATTGTGTGCACTACTAAGTTGATAAAGCTAGACGGCATTTATAGAGTAGTACACTAGTCTTAAGTGTGTTTACTACTACGGTTATAATGCCAGAGGGCATTTATAGAGTGGTAATCAGTGCTTAATTAAGTGTACTAAGTTAATAAACCAGACGACATTTATAGAGTAGTACTCAGGTCTTAATTGTGTGCACTACTAAGTTGATAAAGCTAGACGGCATTTATAGAGTAGTACACTAGTCTTAAGCGTGTTCATTAGGAAGGGGATAATGCCAGAGGACATATGGAGTGGTAATCAATGTCTTATTAAATGTACTAACTTAATAAAGCCAGCCGACATTTATAGAGTAGTACTCAGGTCTTAAGTGTGTGCACTACTAAGTTGATATAGACCAGAGGGCATTTATATAGTAGTAGTAGACAGCATTTATAGAGTAGTAGTCAGGTCTTGAGTATGTGCACTACTAAGTTGATAAAGCCATACAGCATTTACAGAGTAGTAGTCTTAAGTGTGTGTGAGTGTACTACTAAGGTGATAATCCCAGAGGGTAATTATAGAGTAGTAGTTAGGTCTTAAGTGTTTGTACTACTAAGGTGATAAAGCCAGACGGCAGTTATAGATTAGTACTCAGGTCTTAAGTGCGTGCACTAGTAAGTTGATAAAACTAGACCGCATTTATAGAGTAGTACTCAGGTCTTAAGTCTGTGCACTACTAAGTTGAAAAAGCCAGACG
This sequence comes from Aphrophora alni, assembly GCA_963513935.1. Taxonomy (NCBI): domain Eukaryota; kingdom Metazoa; phylum Arthropoda; class Insecta; order Hemiptera; family Aphrophoridae; genus Aphrophora; species Aphrophora alni. The sequence goes on along the minus strand of OY740765.1, from coordinate 56,393,110 downwards.
ACATTATTTATAGATCAGTAGTCAGGTCTTAAGTTTGTGTACTACTAAGTTGATAAAGCCAGATGGAATTTATAGAGTAGTAGTCAGGTCTTAAGTATGTGTACTACTAAGTTGATAAAGCCAGACGGCATTTATAGAGTAGTAGTCAGGTCTTAAGTGTGTGCGCTACTACGGGGATAAAGCGAGACTGTGTCTATAGACTAGTAGTCGGGGCTTTGGTGTTTTCCATTTTAGATACTTCAGCGGAAAATTTTGAAGAAAACTTTAACGTATAAGTCGTAGGCATAAAAAAAATCATTACGAAGATTGATTATGAAGGAACTGAAAGTAATCTTTCCCTTCCTGTTCCTATCACAATATAGTTAGGGTATTTTAACAATTTATATTTTACGTTTTTCAAGAAATGATGATCTACATGTTTTTGAATAAATTCCAACCAATTATATCAGTATAGCTTAATATTTTGATAAGATCGCATATGGCAGCATGGATTAGTTTTATCCTGGATCTGCGTATTTCTCTTAATATTGAGTACTGAAAGTCATTCAATAAGTCAGTAATATGTTCACTTAAATAAGGAGTACAATGTATTTAAAAAGGTACAATTAAATGTAAACAGAGATTTTAAGTTAGCATTGTTACATTTAAAAAAGTAGTTTGGACTATAATGAGTTCTACGAAAGTCATTCATTTGTTGTGATTTTGTAATTCAAGAATGTGGGCAGTATGTAGCCTACCTAAAAAATCTGCCTAGTATTTTCGCACTAGTTTACGATATGACTCAGATATTTTATGACGATGTTTGTAAACCAGCATCAATAAAATAGTTTTCAATGGAGCATTAAGCATCAATATCCGATTGTTATTGGGATTACTGTCAACAATCTTTTGTTCGTGATCAATGTGAAGTTAGAAATGACATAATAATAATTAGTCTTAAACTTTCTTAGATAAATGTTTCTTCTACAAATAACGGAACAGTCTTATCTCAACAAATGTCTAGAGTTGCAATTGTTTGTCTTAGATGAAGAGGTAATTATGCTAATTCTTCAGGATAGATGTGAAGTAAGAATATGTAAGTGAAAAAGAAAAGAGCTAAGCAGAATCTGTGTAGAGCGAGCCATTTTTCTGTTCGGTTAACTAAACCGAATCCTGTGTAACTCATCCCCTGACCAATTCATACCCTTCATGGAAATCTTGCTACCCTCCGCATTCTAACCCAAACCCTGGGTCAGAGATATAATCTAGGGCTGGATAAATATCCAAATAAGTATTCACTACGCTAATCGTGACTAGCTTCACAAAACCAATAATAATACACTGCCCAGTTTTTACGCTTCTCCAATTTTGAAATTGGAGATAATCGTTACCGATACACAGATTGTGATCTTTAATTTTTACAATCAATTTGATATATATTAAATCCAAATTAAGAATTCTTAGTAAATGTTTATAAGTCATTCGAAAATAAAATAATTATTTATTTTTGAATTTATAAACATTTGGATGTTTGTAAGTAACAAAAAACTTAACGACGAAACTGGCAAGATATAGGCTACTCTGCAGAGGTTCTTATGTTAGTTTTGGGAGTGACTATACTAAGTATAAGAGTTACTCCTGTAAGTCCAGTCTTACTCTTGGAATTCTCTAGTCATACTTTTCAAATCCTTAAACTCCACTCTAAACCAGGAAAAGGGCTAACATTTCCTAGGATCCCAGCACTATCTTGGAAACTACAACTAAAACTAGGAACCTAAGAAGGGAACCCAGAGCTAAAACTACACCTGAGCGAGAAAATAACTAAGACTGTATACAATAATTATTACTGTATACGTGATCAGAATAAAAAGTTAACAGAGCTAACGCACACTAACTCAAAAAATTATAATCATCAAGTTAAACCGAGCTCAGCCACTACTTAATTAAAAAAGGGTTGAGTGCCAACGAATCAGTTACATAACGGTTTAATCTAGAGTGAACATCTTTTGTCCCCTTTCTCAAGACATTTATGCGTGACCTTGTCGTCACGTCTTGTGGTGAATTAGCCGGGCAAATTTTATCCTTACTTTCTTAATTAAAGAAATAGATTTTTAATTTATAATTGAGTTTTTATAGTAGCCATAATGGTCTTACTATACTGTTTTGCCCGATAGGATTATCAGTTTGGTATATACTGTATGTGAGACTTAAATTATTTTAGATTGTGTAAGTTTTCGGTGTATTATCTTATAGTTATAGTTTAGTTATTATAGCTCATGTATCACTGAGGACGGCGTCTTTGTCGTTGAAACGCGTTTGATTAAGTAAACCTAATTTTTGTGAGTTATCGAGTTTTTGTTCTATTTACTTTTAATTGGTAATTGCTTTAAAAATTTTGTTTTATTTATCCAAACTCTGTAAGCCTCACTATATTGAGTGCGAGTGTGGCAATCCAGAGGTACCTACCTACCTGGATTTACACTTCTTTCATGTTGTTTTGGGTTAGATCCCTCTCTTTCACCTTTCCTATCAGGTCTCTCTTTACCAACTTTTGTTCTATTCTGACCCTGACGCTATTAGCGTATTTGATGGCACGGGGGTTTTTATTTTTTGTTCTTTACTTCCTTTTTTTTAAAGGCGGTGATGACTGATAAATTCTTCGCCTTTAAACAACAAGGGGGAAAATATATCCCCAATCCCTGACACACATATCATTAGGAACAAGGTAGGCTTTCATCCGGCCATGTTAATTGTCACAATGTGCTTAAGTGATGAATGACCAACATTCAATGTCCAGGTGATTCTCTGATCAAAAGTTTGCTACTCCTAAAAAGTAACTACATTGAAATAAAACTAAAATAAATAAAGTCAAAATCTGTTCACGTATGCCAAATAAAATATTGTTATAGATTCTCCGTTCTTCTTCTTCTTTCTCGTTGACAAATAAATGTGGTCCCATGATTGGTGGAATGCCCTAATCAAATGTAGTTTCATAGGTACAAAACAAACAGCAAAGAAGCTATTCAGAAAATCGAAGGTATATGTGACAACGTAATTGAGGTTTCATAGTTTTTTCGTTATTTAAAAAATAATAATTTGAGATTAAACATTTGACAGTAGTGTTCGTTGGGATACCATTTACCCACAATCTCTAAAACATTTCACAAAATATTTAAATCACAAACTAAAAGTAAATCAGTAAATTTTTGGAAGAGACAACGACTACACAAAAAGTTTTGATTGAAATTATAATAGTTTAGCGGTTTGCGGTACCGCACTGATCAAAATCTTGAACAGCCACATTTTAATCTCTCGCTCATCAACTATACATTGTGTAACTTTCATTTACGTCTATAACTCCCAAACAACTTTCAGTTGAGGTTTGGCAACACAAAAATTCAAAGGAAAAGCAAATTATTCGAGTTACGAGGATTAGTCTTAAAGAGGTTGTCCATTGTACGAAATTTCATTTGTAGTTTTGTAACATTACTGATTTTTTGAAGTCGTAGATGCTCAAATAAAAAATCGATTCGAGAGTTCCAGACTTATTTACTTATAACTAAAATACGTACTTTATTAAAGAGTGTAGATTGTAATGTTTCTTTACACTCGTTGCTCTAAAACTTTGTGTCTACAATAAAAAGCATCAAAACTTGGAGTTATAAAATTGTCCTCTTTATTCGATCCAGATTATTTATCCCTCAGGTGTTACTGTTTTGATTATTTGACCAAAATAGAACGTTGGTAAAAAAAAGTAGTTTGAAGTCGTGTCACTTTTTTACGCATCTTTGTCATTTTCCGTTGTTTATACTTAATCATTTACTAATGCATATTTTAGATTTAAGTAACTGATATTTTCTTTACCTTGCATCATCAATAAATTTGTAGGTCAACTTATTGTTACCAACTACTAATTCCTAAACAAGGAACCTATGTTTTTCCTCAATCACTTACAAATTCACTTTATATATATATATATATATATATATATATATAACTGATATTTTCTTTACCATATATCATTACCAAATGTGCATGACAGCTTATAGTTGGGAAGTACAACTTCCTAAACAAAAATTGTTGTTCCTTAATTACTTACAAATACTTTAAAAATTTATAAAGGGATATTGTCTCTACCTTATATCATCAGCAAATTTGTATGAAAACCTATTGTTACCAAGTACTAGTTCTTTAACAAGGAACCGTTATTTTCCTTAATCACTTACAAATGTATTTAAAAAAATTTATATGACTGATATTTTCTTTACCTTATATAGTCAACAAATTTGTATGACAACATATTGTTACCAAATACTAGTTCCTTAACAAGGAACCGTTATTTTTCCTTAATCACTTACAAATGTATTTAAAAAAATTTATATGACTGATATTTTCTTTACCTTATATAGTCAACAAATTTGTATGACAACATATTGTTACCAAATACTAGTTCCTTAACAAGGAACCGTTATTTTTCCTTAATCACTTACAAATGTATTAAAAAAAATTTATATGACTGATATTTTCTTTACCTTATATAGTCAACAAATTTGTATGACAACATATTGTTACCAAATACTAGTTCCTTAACAAGGAACCGTTATTTTTCCTTAATCACTTACAAATGTATTTAAAAAAATTTATATGACTGATATTTTCTTTACCTTATATAGTCAACAAATTTGTATGACAACGTATTGTTAGCAAATACTAGTTCCTTAACAAGGAACCGTTATTTTTCCTTAATCACTTACAAATGTATTTAAAAAAATTTATATGACTGATATTTTCTTTACCTTATATAGTCAACAAATTTGTATGACAACATATTGTTACCAAATACTAGTTCCTTAACAAGGAACCGTTATTTTTCCTTAATCACTTACAAATACACTTTTCAAAATTATATAACGGATATTTGTTTACCTTAAATCATCAATAAATTTGTATTATAACTCATTGTTACTAAATACTAGTTTATAAGCAAGGAGTGGGTGTATGATTTCGCAGGAATTTTACAATTATTAATGTTTTATTGTGAACTTTTTTCAATGTTATTACTTTAACTATTTCAAAACATTAAAGTAATTATTGTTTTTATTTTAAACCATAACAAAATGGTTTAACGTTTCAAAACATTTTTCGCTAAATGGATAGTTTTATAGTTATTGGTTTTAGTTAAGAAACTTAATTAAATACTTGAGATATTAATTATTAAGTAAAAAACACAAACAAACAGACAGACGGACAACAAAGCGAGATAGGCTGTATTGTCAAAGAAACGATGTTGTTTATTTTGATGTGTAGAACCACTTCTCAAATTTTCTGCAAATAGTTTTTGATCACCCAATATAACAAGATCTATGTTATGTAAGTATCTGAGCTATTATTGTAGATTTTTCAAATTTGTAGGTTATAATTTTAACAATTTTGGTTTATAGTAATTGTAAATTTTAAACACTTTATGCAATTTTGAATCGAATTTTACTGACCGATGTTGGTTTACAAACTTGTCCTATAATTTTGTCTTCATACCAAATTTTGACAAAATGGGACTGAAATTTCTACCTCTAAATTATACTGACATACACGTCATACCTTTCTGTATGACCTTAAAACTTTCTTGGTTTCTAAAACTGGAACCTTTCAGATATTGTAAATTAAATTAGTAAACATTCGTTACTTGGAAATTATTAAAAAGGACTAAGATAACCTAAAGTTAGGAGTTGCATCCTATAATATTTATAAACCAACACAACATAGGCTACTGATTTTATTTCTCCGACTCTACAGAATTTGATTAAGTTTAAGAGAAACGTAGCTTCTTATAACCTATCAAATTATGACTGCAGAGTTATGGGACATGGATGTTCATAAAAATTGTACAAAACTATATGGATTAAATTTTGGTGAAATAAAAAGGGTTATAACGATAATTTAGATTCCACATAGCACATATAAGAGAATTACTGTTTTAAAAAAGACGTTTTAAAGAAATTCGTGACTATTCACGATTTGTGTGTGTGTTTGCGTGAGTACGTGTGTATGAGTGCGCGCGCGCGCGTGAGTGAGAGAGAGAGAGAGAGAGAGAGAGAGAGAGAGAGAGAGAGAGAGAGAGAGAGAGAGAGAGAGAGAGAGAGAGAGAGAGTAAGAATTTGTTTTTACATTGGGAAGTGAAGGCTATGAATGTTTATTATGTAGCCATGTAAATATTTTAAAAAAATGAATAAATTAATATTATTTTGCTGTTTTGTACGAACAGAACAGTTGTATTTGTTTCGGTTTCGGTTGTTTGTAGGTCAGTTGTTGTAGGGAGGTGAGAGTTTTTGTGGGCGAGTAGGCAGGAGAGGTCGTTACAGCGCCTGCAGGCATCTTCACCTGTTTCCATTGCCTGCCTAGGGTCATGCGCGTTGCGCGTTGCAACATACGGTTACCGCCTCCAGTCCCAAGGCCTCGACAAAACCAAAAACACTGTTTAGAGTATAGAATGTAAAACTAGATACTTTTTTATACTTTTCAGTCTCCAGTTATATTTCGTAATAGTGAATGTTAAATGTTAAATCTAACCACTGAAACCGTGTGTATGAGGTTTAGGCCAATCGTTAATGATTTCATATTACTGTTTATATTTCAATAGACGATTTTGTTGTATGAATGTACATAAACTGTCGTACACAAAACCAAACCTTTAAAATACAATAAGTTGTAAAATTATTCCAAAGCCATGGGTTTTTATTTTATGTTCTTTCTTTCCTTTTTTTTTAAATAAAATGATAATGACCAAGAAGCCTTTAAACATCTAAAAAAAGTTATCAGTCAAACATGGACCGAGTAAGTCGAAATATATTTTGATATATAAATATTAGTACAATCTGTTTTAATATATTTCATAAAGTGTGAAGATTTATAACTAAAACCAGCATATCAAACAGGTCTAAAAAATCGTAGTAAATTATTTGATCATTATTAGTTGACACTCGATGGAGATTAGGCTTCCTACTAGTATGCATTTTAATACGATAGTCTTCTTATACAAAGTCTCGCCTAGATATCTGTCTTGTAGGTGGATTTTGTGAAACACCTCGACTTACGGGTAAAGTATGAATGTTAGTACTATAGTTCTTTATACAAAGTTTTGTCTCGGTATCTGTCTCGTAGGTGGATTTTGTGAAACATCTCGACTCACGGGTGAGGTGTGAATGTTAGTACTATAGTTCTTTATACAAAGTTTTGTCTCGGTATCTGTCTTGTAGGTGGATTTTGTGAAACACCTCGACTTACGGGTAAAGTATGAATGTTAGTACTATAGTTCTTTATACAAAGTTTTGTCTCGGTATCTGTCTCGTAGGTGGATTTTGTGAAACATCTCGACTCACGGGTGAGGTGTGAATGTTAGTACTATAGTTCTTTATACAAAGTTTTGTCTCGGTATCTGTCTCGTAGGTGGATTTTGTGAAACATCTCGACTCACGGGTGAGGTGTGAATGTTAGTACTATAGTTCTTTATACAAAGTTTTGTCTCGGTATCTGTCTCGTAGGTAGATTTTGTGAAACATCTCGACTCACGGGTGAGGTGTGAATGTTAGTACTGTACTATAGTTCTTTATACAAAGTTTTGTCTCGGTATCTGTCTCGTAGGTGGATTTTGTGAAACATCTCGACTCACGGGTGAGGTGTGAATGTTAGTACTATAGTTCTTTATACAAAGTTTTGTCTCGGTATCTGTCTCGTAGGTGGATTTTGTGAAACATCTCGACTCACGGGTGAGGTGTGAATGTTAGTACTATAGTTCTTTATACAAAGTTTTGTCTCGGTATCTGTCTCGTAGGTGGATTTTGTGAAACATCTCGACTCACGGGTGAGGTGTGAATGTTAGTACTATAGTTCTTTATACAAAGTTTTGTCTCGGTATCTGTCTCGTAGGTGGATTTTGTGAAACATCTCGATTCACGGGTGAGGTGTGAATGTTAGTACTATAGTTCTTTATACAAAGTTTTGTCTCGGTATCTGTCTCGTAGGTGGATTTTGTGAAACATCTCGACTCACGGGTGAGGTGTGAATGTTAGTACTATAGTTCTTTATACAAAGTTTTGTCTCGGTATCTGTCTCGTAGGTGGATTTTGTGAAACATCTCGACTCACGGGTGAGGTGTGAATGTTAGTACTATAGTTCTTTATACAAAGTTTTGTCTCGGTATCTGTCTCGTAGGTGGATTTTGTGAAACATCTCGACTCACGGGTGAGGTGTGAATGTTAGTACTATAGTTCTTTATACAACGTTTTGTCTCGGTATCTGTCTCGTAGGTGGATTTTGTGAAACATCTCGACTCACGGGTGAGGTGTGAATGTTAGTACTATAGTTCTTTATACAACGTTTTGTCTCGGTATCTGTCTCGTAGGTGGATTTTGTGAAACATCTCGACTCACGGGTGAGGTGTGAATGTTAGTACTATAGTTCTTTATACAACGTTTTGTCTCGGTATCTGTCTCGTAGGTGGATTTTGTGAAACATCTCGACTCACGGGTGAGGTGTGAATGTTAGTACTATAGTTCTTTATACAACGTTTTGTCTCGGTATCTGTCTCGTAGGTGGATTTTGTGAAACATCTCGACTCACGGGTGAGGTGTGAATGTTAGTACTATAGTTCTTTATACAAAGTTTTGTCTCGGTATCTGTCTCGTAGGTGGATTTTGTGAAACATCTCGACTCACGGGTGAGGTGTGAATGTTAGTACTATAGTTCTTTATACAACGTTTTGTCTCGGTATCTGTCTCGTAGGTGGATTTTGTGAAACATCTCGACTCACGGGTGAGGTGTGAATGTTAGTACTATAGTTCTTTATACAACGTTTTGTCTCGGTATCTGTCTCGTAGGTGGATTTTGTGAAACATCTCGACTCACGGGTGAGGTGTGAATGTTAGTACTATAGTTCTTTATACAACGTTTTGTCTCGGTATCTGTCTCGTAGGTGGATTTTGTGAAACATCTCGACTCACGGGTGAGGTGTGAATGTTAGTACTATAGTTCTTTATACAAAGTTTTGTCTCGGTATCTGTCTCGTAGGTGGATTTTGTGAAACATCTCGACTCACGGGTGAGGTGTGAATGTTAGTACTATAGTTCTTTATACAAAGTTTTGTCTCGGTAACTGTTTCGTAAGTGGATTTTGTAAAACGTCTCGGCTCACGGGTGAGGTGTGAATGTTAGTACTATAGTTCTTTATACAAAGTTTTGTCTCGGTATCCGTCTCGTAGGTGGAATTGGTAAAACATCTCGGCTCACGGGTGAAGTGTGAATGTTAGTACTATAGTTCTTTATACAAAGTTTTGTCTCGGTATCTGTCTCGTAGGTGGATTTTGTGAAACATCTCGACTCACGGGTGAGGTGTGAATGTTAGTACTATAGTTCTTTATACAAAGTTTTGTCTCTGTATCTGTCTCGTAGGTGGATTTGGTAAAACATCTCGGCTCACGGGTGAAGTGTGAATGTTAGTACTATAGTTCTTTCTACAAAGTTTTGTCTCAGTATCTCTCATGTAGGTGGATATTGTAAAACGTCTCGGCTCACGGGTAAAGTGTGAATGTTAGTAAGATAGTTCTTTATACAAAGTTTTGTCTCGGTATCTGTCATGTAGGTGGATTTTGTAAAACGTCTCGACTTACGAGTAAAGTAAAAGTTTTAGAACGACAGTTCTAAAAAATTTATCTTTTTTGAAATTTTGATCTAATTGTCTTCTATCTAGTACTTTCTTAACAATACTTCTTTATTCGTACCTTATCTGGTCAGTTTGTTTTTAGAATTTTCTATAATAATACACTTCAAAAGCTCCTAAATAGTTTTTTCTCTTTTGATTATATAGTTCATGCCAAGGTAGAAAAATACTCTATTTTCTACAATAAAATACTCTACTATCTAGAGTTACTACTAGATAGTGATCTGGAGTTTATTACTAAAGAATTTGCATAATAAATTACGCTCTTGAGGGAAGCAGCTCGATAGGTGTAAAGTGATGTGAATAGAAGAGGTGTTTAAGTGAGTGTATGTGAGAAATTGCATTTATTTCATGAAGAAACATAACAGACTCAAGAGTCTCGAGTGTACAGTCTCGATCCCGGTCTCGGTCACGATCTTTATTTATAATCCAAGTTTGTATTCGGTTTATTAATATGATTGATCAATGTTTCCGATTTTATATTTCCTTAAGCGCACTATTCATGGATAAAAAGATTGAAACAAGTTTGCAGATTGCAATAAATAACACATTTTAACTAATGACTTGTAGCCTACCCTACATCTACATTGAGTGAACTATACTTATTATGCTAATAAACAGGAAAGCTTGTTTCAAGGCTGTTTTACCAGCTTATGCTACAATTTCAATGAATTTACATAAATATGAATATATAATTGCAAGATTAATTTTAACTAAAAGTTTAATGAGGTTCTTTTAAATTTGTACTTGGCGAGAAGACTGTGGTAGCATCGAGTGATTCAAAGTAATTATGCCTAGATGTTAAGCGACAAAAGGAAGCGAACAAGGAAGTTCGTAGATTGATGATGGTATAAATTTACTTGTCGAGAAGGGAACAAAAAGGGATTGGAATCAAAGGATACCTCTTCATTTGATGACAAACGGCGCTAAAAATGTCACCCTTAACCCCAACGAAAGTAAAAAGGAATATTGTATACATTTAAAAAAGACAGTATAAATGTTACTGTTTTCTAGAAGCGAGCAAGAAGATAACTAGTACCTAATAAAGTCTCCTTACTTTTTGACAAACAGTGTATAACTGTGTCAAATATAACCACAAGGAAGTACGTATATTGAGGAAGGTATGAATTTACTTGTTTATGAGATGCGAGGAAGAAGGTCACAAGAACCTAATGGCGTCCTTACTTTTTGACAAACGTTGTATAACTGTGTCAAACATAACCACAAGGGAGCTTGTATATTGAGGAAGATGTGAATTTTCTTCTTCTTTTTAGAATCGGCTAAGAAGGTCAGTAGTGCTTATAAGGTTTCCTTACATGTACACAAGCGGCGCACATGGGTGTCAAACAAAACTACAATTAAAGTAACAAGGAAGCATGTGTTTTGAGGAAGGTATGAATTTACTTTTTTTTTATAAGCGGGGAGAAGGTCACAAGAACCTACTAGGGCCTAGTTAGAAATAACTTGAACACAAAATCTCACAAAAATTACGTTTACTTAATCAAACGCGTTTCATCAACAAAGTCGCCATCCTCAGTGATACAATAACTAAACTATAACATTATTCTGGTACGAATAACAATAATTATAGTCTTACTTATTTCTTAACTAAAGCACAAACGGAAATAGAATAAAAATTTCACTAATACTAGATTTATATTCAAGATGAAATCAGGTTTCAATTATGGTGGCCTTGACATTAAAATTAGGTTACATATATTTAGCTTGTGTGAACGCTACAACTAGAATTATAGGTAAATCCCAATATTATGAAATATTTATTTCGTAGGTACGTTTAAACAAATCCTACTAAATATAAAACGTAACTTCACGCACACACACACACACGTGCGAGCGAGCGCGCGCGCATGCACACACGCACTCGCGCACGAACACGCCAAAATTTTAATATTATTATGACATAAAACAAACATATTGGTTAGGCCAAACATCCAGAAGAGCTTTTAAGTCTAATAGACCGTTACATGCTCGACAATAAATAAAAAAACATAGACCTACTGGATATACAATGTTATGCACATAAAACAACATATTCTGACGTTGGTTAGGCCTACCAGTACAGCGATGGGTGTTTTGTAGACAAACATCCAGAAGAGCTTTTAAGTCCAATAGACTGGTACATGCTCGACAATAAATCAAAAAACATAGACCTACTGGATATACAATGTTATGCACATAAAACAACATATTCTGACGTTGGTTAGGCCTACCAGTACAGCGATGGGTGTTTTGTAGACAAACATCCAGAAGAGCTTTTAAGTCCAATAGACTGTTACATGCTCGACAATAAATCAAAAAACATAGACCTACTGGATATACAATGTTATGCAAATAAAACAACATATTCTGGCGTTGGTTAGGCCTACCAGTACAGCGATGGGTGTTTTGTAGACAAACATCCAGAAGAGCTTTTAAGTCCAATAGACTGTTACATGCTCGACAATAAATCAAAAAACATAGACCTACTGGATATACAATGTTATGCAAATAAACAACATATTCTGGCGTTGGTTAGGCCTACCAGTACAGCGATGGGTGTCTTGTAGACAAACATCCAGAAGAGCTTTTAAGTCCAATAGACTGTTACATGCTCGACAATAAATCAAAAAACATAGACCTACTGGATATACAATGTTATGCACATAAAACAACATATTCTGGCGTTGGTTAGGCCTACCAGTACAGCGATGGGTGTTTTGTAGACAAACATCCAGAAGAGCTTTTAAGTCCAATAGACTGTTACATGCTCGACAATAAATCAAAAACATAGACCTACTGGATATACAATGTTATGCACATAAAACAACATATTCTGGCGTTGGTTAGGCCTACCAGTCCAGCGATGGGTTGTTTTGTAGACAACATATTTCGAATAATGTTTAGATAATTACTTCAGGAAGTACTTGCAAGTCATGGGAGATAATACGGTGCCACCTCGCTGTTGGCGATGCCGACGTGAAATTACAGTAACAAAATAATAACTGAGTAGGGAAAAAATACTATTCTATTATTGGAGTAAAATTTAGCTACTTGACAAAAATAAAATATGGAGCGTGTTTAATAAGAAATGTCGAGGATTATTTTCCAGTATGTTAATAAATATTTCAGAAACATCGTGCTAAATTTATCAATCACACGTTCATATGAATAGAAATACAAACAATAAATGCCAGTTATTTGCAAAATTATGACAATGGCCATAATAACACATTTTGAAGTATAAATCATGAATCAGCTATGTCATAAGATTGATATTTAGCCTAACAATCACCATATGATTTCACTTAACAGCTGTTCTCTATTTGTTAATAATTTAATTTTCAGGTTATGTTTACAACATTTTTCAAAACAGAGAGGAGAATTTCTATGCGTTTAAAAACCTATTATTTAAAAAAGAAAGCATTTATTGTTTTTCTTATATATCGAGTGTTCAGTGACAGATATCAAGGTACAGTAATACTGAATAATTCCGTAGATCATTTTCTAACATTAGTGTTCTTTATTAATTTTCACTGTGGAGCAAAATTTGATAGACAATTAATTGGTAGGCAAAATTTTGAGAAATTCTATATTTAAGACAGCAATCTAGTCTTTGTTCCGTTTCCCCTTACAATCATTAATTTTACATCTTAGAGAATTAAGGAAAATTAGATCGATATCGTTAAAACGATTTTTCATTTATGTATTTGTCTTGTGACAAGTATCCTCAAATTATGAGACACATTATCTATATTTATTAGGAGCATACAAATCCCTAGATAGCCTACATATTTGAGATATCGGTGTTGACAATTTTGTAAAAACTACATTTTTAGATTCAAGGGTTCCTTAATGAATAAATCTGTAAAAATCTTAACATAGTTTTTCCTCCACCATCACTATCTATATTGGGAGTACAAACTCGTTTCAAACGCGTATATAAGATTCACCGTCAGTAAGTAATGAGATAGTTTAGGTATGCCAATAACGGTCACTCCACAAACTTTTTTTAAAATTTTATAGTTGATTTTTTAAGGCTAATTTTGTTTTTTAACATTTCAAGAATTAGTTTTTAGGTTCAGCGATGATTTTAATGAGGCACGCGGGTAAAACTCTTTTAACTAGTGAATGTTTGGGCTGTTAAACTAACCAGAATGATTAAACAATATTCAATCGCTCCGTCAGTTAGTGAAGCGTCAAGCAATCACCCAGGCAGTAAGTCAATCAGTCAGTCAATAACTCCGGCAATCATTCATTCAATCAGACGGTCAATAACTTAGCTGGTGATTTAGTTAATCTCTCACTCAGTCAGCCAATCAATCACTCAGGTAGTCAATCAGTCAATCAGACGGTCAATAACTCATGCAGTCAGTTAGTCAATCTCTCAGTCAATCAATAACTCCGCTAGTCATTCATTTAATCAGTAGGTCAATATCTCAGTCGGTGAGTTAGTTAATCTCTCACTCAGTCAGTCAATCAATCACTCAGGTAGTCAATCAGTCAATCAGACGGTCAATAACTCATGCAGTCAGTTAGTCAATCAATAACTTTGCTAGTCATTCATTTAATCAGTAGGTCAATATCTAGGTCGGTGAGTTAGTTAATCTCTCACTCAGTCAGCCAATCAATCACTCAGGCAGTCAGTCAGTCAATCAGAAGGTCAATAACTCCGGCAATCATTCATTCAATCAGACGGTCAATAACTCAGCCGGTGAGTTAGTTAATCTCTCACTCAGTCAGTCAATCAATCACTCAGGTAGTCAATCAGTCAATCAGACGGTCAATAACTCATGCAGTCAGTTAGTCAATCTCTCAGTCAATCAATAACTCCGCTAGTCATTCATTTAATCAGTAGGTCAATATCTCAGTCGGTGAGTTAGTTAATCTCTCACTCAGTCAGTCAATCAATCACTCAGGTAGTCAATCAGTCAATCAGACGGTCAATAACTCATGCAGTCAGTTAGTCAATCAATAACTTTGCTAGTCATTCATTTAATCAGTAGGTCAATATCTAGGTCGGTGAGTTAGTTAATCTCTCACTCAGTCAGCCAATCAATCACTCAGGCAGTCAGTCAGTCAATCAGAAGGTCAATAACTCCGGCAATCATTCATTCAATCAGACGGTCAATAACTCAGCCGGTGAGTTAGTTAATCTCTCACTCAGTCAGTCAATCAATCACTCAGGTAGTCAATCAGTCAATCAGACGGTCAATAACTCATGCAGTCAGTTAGTCAATCTCTCAGTCAATCAATAACTCCGCTAGTCATTCATTTAATCAGTAGGTCAATATCTCAGTCGGTGAGTTTAGTCATTCTCTCAGTCAGTCAGTAAATAAACCACTCAGAGTGTCATTTAGTCAATCTCTCAGTCAGCCAATAACTCCAGCAGTCATTCATTCAATCACTCAGCCAATAACTCAGTCGGTGAGTTAGTTAATCTCTCAATCAGTCAGTCAATCAATTTCTAATGCAATCAATCACTAAGGCACTAAATCGATGAGGCAGTAAATAACTGTCAGTCAATCGCTCTGCGGACAGAGACGCAGGCAGTCAATCTTTTAATTAGTCAATCACTCATTCAACCTCTCTGTCAGTCAATTATTCAGGCGGTTAGTCATTCATTCCCTCAGATAGTCAAAAACTGTGCTAATCAATCACTGAGGCAATCAATCTCTGATGCAGTTATTGTCTCAATCAGTAAATCATTCAGGTAGTCAATCTCTCAATCAGTCAATCACCCAGCCAGTCAATCTCTCAGTCAGGCAATCACTGAGGCAATCAATTACTCACCCAGTCAGTCATTCAGGTAAGTGATATTTCTAGTCAGTAAATGTCACACATGTGGTTTATATAAACAGATTGATAAATAGAGATAAATAGAGTTGTTAAAGATGGATGTTGAGATTTTCCACAAAATGATAAAACAGAAAAAATCTACATAGGCCCTACATAATCAAATTTTAATTAAAATAAATATTCTGGGTGTGTATTTTATGAAAACATACAAACATTTGATTATATAACTAAAAATGTGCTAAAAATAACACTAACTATTAATTTTTTTACAAATTTACTCCAATGGATTTTGAACTAATTTAGGTTAAAAGATCCCAAATAAATTAATCTTTCACATAATGCCCGAGTTAGAATTCTTAAAAATCCAATAGGCCTATACGTAAACGCCGTAATAAAAACAGCATTCTTCAAAAACGGTATGACTAATTTTAATCAAATTTTAGTGGAATGTAAATACAGTAAAACCCAAACTGATGTGTTGAACTGAATGGAAAAGAACTTCCTATCGTCTCGAAACCATTCTACAAGAAAAATGAAAGTATTAGGCGTTGTTTAAAACTGTATTATCTTATATTATTTCATGAGGTTGTATTATATTTGTTTACACACTGAGCAATGTTTGAAGTACATTTCATAAATTATACTTATACCGTTGAGAGAAGAAAATCTAAAGCTTGTACTAGCCTATATTGTGACGGATCCACTGTGCAAGAAATCGCTAGTTTAAAATGAATAACCGCTGACTATAAAACCACAATTTTCATTTGCGTTTTATTTTGGCAAAAACGAAATAAAAACTCCGCACAATCGGCAACTTATGATGTAATGTTTCTTAGCGGATTTATCGTTTGTTTGATCCTGTATATCCAAGGACAACTGGTTACGTACTTAGGATTTCGCTGCAAGAAATTGCAACGAGTATAAAAAAATTGTTATTATTATTTATTATTGATGCCTATTAATTGTCTCTACATACTTGTGTATTGATGCAATAATAATGACAAAAAATTCAACTAATGCATTAAAATGTGATTCCCCCCCCCCCACGTCAAACACGATTTTTTATATTTGAAATATAAGAAATAATCAAACCAGATACGGTAATTCAATAATATCAAGTATAAAATAGTATCTATGCACTTCTACAGGTGGGAACGTTTCTATGATACAGTATTTGTACACTAATTGTTTGTTTTAGTGCCGATTTTTACGAAACATTAGAAGGTAAAATAGGCGGAATTTGATGCCAAAGTACAAAATCGGATGAGATAAACGGTTAGGTTAGGTTGTAGACAATTCTATCTAGTATTTCATTTTTCTTTATGTAGAAATTATGTTGCAACTCGCCATTGATGATGTCATCCTAACCTATTTTGTTCCGAGAAACACTTGTCTAGTAAATAAGATTCGCTATCCATTATGAATGTCTATTAGAGTTTACATTTAAACATTCCAGATCAAAGAAATCAATAATAAGGTGATTTTTTGATAACTTACCACCTTTATTATTTAAAAGAAGGAAAGAGATGCATAATCTGTGCTCGGGACAGTTATTCACCTTTAAGGGTAACTTTATAAAACGTAATTACAAAGTTAAAAAACATCACCTCTCCCACCACCCCATCTCAAAAATGTGTTATGGACGCATTAGGCTTGTGAAAAAGGAAATTAAATCACTTTAAGAACCACAAATTACTGTGTTAAGGAAGTAACCCAACACATTCGTGCACCACTCTCAAAAGTATTATATTATAAGTTATTTTCTAGATATAAAAAAATAATAAGTTATCGCACTGCATAAATATTATTTTTACGAAGTTCAATATGTAAGATTGGACAAAGTCTACAGCAAGCAATAAACATTTTTTTTTTCGTTTTCATGACAGTAAAACTAGAACAAATTAAAATTTAGGCAAACTACAAAATTTTTTGTATCACCTTTCCTTTATTTTTTAGATTTTTTTTTTTTTTTTCATTCGGACAACTTCCATTTCTAACAATTAACCTAAATATTATTTCTCGTATTAGGGGGCCTACCCCAACAATAATTTAGTAAGGTTGTCAGAACTGGCAATTTTATTATTATGATAAGAAGTCAGTTTTCCATAGTGCCATCAACTCGGCTATTTTAATAGTGATGGACCTATTTTTATAAAATTCTAGAAATTAACTTACAAAATAATATTTTTGAGCGTAGCGAACGAATCCGTTGGTGGATTTTTATTTTCAGGTATTTAGTTTGAGGTATCAGAAACCGTATGTGTCCGAGGCACATTTTTGAGATCTGGGAGGGGAAAGGTTTTTTCATAGTGAAAACAGCTATCCAGATGAATAACTGTCTCGACAACGGAGTATGCATATCTCTTTCCGTAAGTTTCCAAAATATCACACTGATGGATTTTTATGATGGTTTTAGATTCCACACATAATTTTAAGACTTCATTTTTTACTCATGTGCATTTTTTAAATTTTCTGTTTAGGAGCTATAGAGGGGTCAAATTAATGAAAAACAAGATTTTAGGCGTTTTCAGAGATTTTCTGCACTTAAAACAGTTGAACCGAAATTAAAATTGTAACTTGGATAGAGTAATAAAAACTACTAGAAATTTCAAGATATTACTATAAGATATTTTAAAGTTGGCTGTCATATTGGAAAAATAGCTGATGGTATCAAAATTTAAAGAATCCGAATAAGACAACATAAAAAGTTGAGAGTAGTTGCCATTTTAATATTTTAATATATCAAATACTTTCCAGGTAAAACAGCTGGCACACTTGCATCAATCACCGTTCATTTAAAACTGTTTGGCGAGAAGTCTTTTTCTTTTAAACAAATCTATTCTGTTCATATATACTCGAACAACAATGTGCTTTTCAGACTCCTACAGTATGCTATAAACATTTTAATATCAACCAAATCACAAAGGATGTAGTTATTTTCGTGAAGACTCTTAAATAATAGCCTACAGTCATCATTTCCTTATTTTATCGCCTTCCGGACTCATTTATAGATATTAAGAACTTTGGAACCCGAGACAGCTGGATCTACACCTTATTTCATGGTTAGATTCCTCTTTTTCACATTTCCTTTCTTGACCATCTCTTGTTCTTTTCCGACCCTGATGCTACAGGAAGAAAATAAAATAAAAACCCCCTAGTCCTCGAATACTCTAAGAACTTCAGAGTGGAAGAGACCAAGACTTGGCTAAGAGAAACCTGATGATAGAAAAGATAAAAGAAAGGATCTCACCCAAGACTACATGAAAAAAAGTCTACACCCAGCCAGGGTACCTCGAAATTACCACAAAATCAGTGTCAAGATGGCGGGTTGAAGAACGCCGATAGCAATAAAAACTGCTAAAATGAAAGACAGCATAAATTACTTAATCTTTAAAAAATTTGTTTTGAAGGATTTTTTTTTCGTTTGACTCCATGCATGAATCACATCATGAGAACGGTAGGAGACATTATATAAAAGTTTGTAGTCCTTTAAGGGCTGACTTTAGTGAGTACGGGCTTGGCGATTCCGATGGTACCTAGCTAGATCTACATTTGTCATGTAGTCTTGGGTTAGATGCCTCTCTTTCATCTTTCATATCAAGTCTTTCTTGAACAACTTTTGTTTTTTTTCCGATCCCGACTCTTTTAGAATATTCAAGGTTTAGGTTGCAGTGCACAATTAGCCTATGTGTCACGCGCGCGATTTCATTATCATTTGAAATTTTAAAGTCAGTTTCAAGATGGACGCCAAAATTTAAAACTAAAAAAGGAGAAGCTCACTATACCCAAATAAACACCAAACTCTGTACATATATGCACACAATTTATATATAGAAAGTTCCCCTCTCCCCCCCCCTCATATTTGTCCAACAATTGTCATTACATTAATTTTGCACCAAATGATTATCTGATCCCTCGTACATCATTCCATTGTCACATTGACATGACTGTAGGACCATAGTTTAAAACTGTGCTAATAGACTACTTAAAAACATAAATTTCAAATAGTTATTCATGAATAGCTCGAAATATAAAATAGGTATTCTATTTAGTATACATAACAAAATATACCTTAAATTAATTGTTCACTTTATCTTGTTATATAAGTTAATACGTGTTTCGGAACGGTAATACAATCTTCAGTTATTCTTTCACTCCCTAGAGGTCGTTACATAGTTTTAAACATTAAAATACACATGTACAATACGGACGAACAACCCTATACGTTCAATTTCGTCAAATAAATATTTAAAAAAGTAATTGGTGTGCATCATGCCGGATCTCACAGGACATTATATACAGTATTTAACTTAATTACTGTAAACTAATCAAGTAGATGTCGGAATAAGTTTCATAAAAATCCGTGAAGCCGTTTTCCTGTGAAAAGCGTACAAAGTCCCTGTACAAAGAAATAAAATGAGATTTTGGAACTTCCTCCATTTTGTTTCGAGATGGCAAATAATGATTTAAGATAAATATAGACTTTCTCACAGCTCTAAATCACAACGACAAACGTTTCATCGAAATCCGTTGGGCTGTTTTTCTGTTAAAATTTGGCAAAATCTCTGTCCGAAAGAATAAATACAGGTTTTGTAGCCTCCGTCGTTTTGTTTTGATGATGGTATAAAATATCTAGAAATCCTCTCAAAGAAATCTTGTTGCCTACATATCAACGGAAAGGTTTCATCAAAATCCGTTTGGCCGTTTTTCTGTTAAAAGTGGACAAAATCTCATTCCAAATAAATACAGGTTTTGTACATCCACCTTTTTGTTTTAAGATGACATATGAAGGTAAAATGTACCTAAAAACTTTCTCAAAAACCTACATCACAACGAAAAAAGTTTCATTGAAATCCTGCGAAAAGCTGACAAAAAGTGAAAAAGACTAGATTTTCATGTTTATGAAATAAGCCTTTTTAAACCGCTAAAAAGATGAATTTCTAAAAACCCAGCCTTATTCAACGCCTACAACAAAAAAGTAAACACCAGTGAAATTTCAACTTCCTAGGCCTTGTTCGTTCTTGAGATACAGTGATCAATCAATCAGTGAGTGAGTGGTCTTCACTTGGACTTTTTTCGTTTTACGAACCCAAGTTTTTTTCCTACTAATCTATGCATTGTAGTGTATAAAGTGTACTAACATTTTAAAAGAGAAACATGTTTTTTTTTTTTTTTTTTTTTTTCCTTTAGATGTATGAAATTCAAAATTATGTTAGTAGTAGGTTTGGCTTCGTGGCTATATATACAAATCTTGCTTGGTGATTTACCACCTAGCCAAACTATTTGTGATGGCAAACCTATTTGTGTTAAGCAATCGATAATCGATATTAATGTATACACAGTTTCACTACGCTCAGATGTAGTGAGCCAAATTTTGCCTTATTCTATCGCCGTTCACACGTTATCGATATTATTTGTTTACATTTATAAGTACGTAATGCCAATTTTGTATAACTCGGTCGCCGAAAATTATGGAATCAGCGACATTTATTTCTGTGCTTCGCGAAATTAATTTTCGATAAAAAGCTTTTGAGTTTTGCAAATGGGATTTTAAAATTCTACGAGGACCGTGAAAGGTTGGAGTGCAAAAACAAAAGCCGCGAAATAGCTATGCTCCGAAATTAAATGTGGTGGCAGGATTCACATTTATCGTATGTAAAAGTTGTTTATTTATTTATTGTTGGTCACAAGAATATAGGCCTACTTCCACAGAGTTTTGTAAAAAAGAATTAAATATGGGGGCGGAAGCGATCACTAATTGAAAAAAAAAATATGCGAGAGAGGTGTGTGCATTTCATTTGCTGCAAAACCAGGAAAGAATCCGGTGGGCCTGGAATAGCAATAGAAATTGACGAGACATTATTTTCAAGAAGAAAATATAACCGGTGAAGAGTTTTACCTCAATAGTGGATGTTTGATGGGATTTGTAGAGAAAACTAAAACTAAGAAGCGGTTAACATGTTTGACCATATTTAAAGTATTAATGTGTTTTCGATTGAACATTACTTCTTCAAATCATCCGACAGGTTTTTATTTGCTGGCGCGTTGCTTCGATGTTGACAGATTTTGTCATGGTAAAGGCATTGACTTGTAGACGATCCGGAGGAGGATGTTTGAAGGCAAGTGGTTGGTCGATGCTGACACGGTTGTTTCAAAGATTCGAGAGGCGTGTCATGGCCGGTCACCATTATCTTGATGACAGAACACAGAGTAAGGAAATTTTACCCAACAGTGCACAGTTTTTCCCGTTCAACAGAATTACTGATGCGCTTTTTATTTCACGGTGCAGACACCTGAAAAAAAAACTAAATAAAATTATTAGGGGGGGGGGAAGCTGCTCTAAGACCACAATTTAAACGATTTTATCAATATATGCTCTAACGGTATTGATAAAAAACGTATTGGACGCCATCTCAAAAATTCGGGAATAAGAAAATGAAAATTTTTAAACCGTAAAAGTTTTAATATCTAAAAATCAGAGGAAAATATTTCGATAAAATCAAAATAAATCAGACTGCAGTCAATGTTGGTAGGCCTATTGTACGAATTTGTTACAAACAGTAATTTTCTTTTAATCGCGGTTTATTAGTTTTTCACGTTTCACCAAAATTTAATTCAATCATTTGCGAGCTTTTTGAGATATTCAAATCTCAAGGTTGTTTATTTTCTCTTTATCACTTCTGAACTCGCATTTTGGGGGTACTGGCTACCACAATAAGTTTTGTTCTGATCCTTAGGAATATAAGTTACGAAAGATTTATGAAAATCGTTTAGTCGATTTTGAAACTAAGGTTGTGACTACCGGTAAATTTTAAGTTATCAACAAAATTAAAAAACATAACCCCTCTCGCTATGATAAATTTGCCCATATACCAAAGGACTTTTTAAGGTCAAACATTTTTCCCACCCGACTTTAATTTTTCAAGATGTTTAATAACATATTTGCAAATCTCCTGACCTTCAAGGAATTATTTCTAAAAAACAGTTTTAGCCGAGTTTTAGAAGAGACGAAAAAGGTTATTTTAACCTGATAGCCTAACCTTTAGAACACACCATAGTTAAATTACAGGGTACCTCAAAATTACTGACGACCAATCCACTTTTCTTTGGGTACTTAGGAACAGAATTTGATCAAAATCGTAACAATCAAATTTTGAGAAATTAGGAATTTTTGTGCTTTGGTCTTAAGGCAGGTATCTTTAAATGTCCAGGTATGAAAAAAGTAACATACTCATCAAGATGTGACCGAATATGTTAACATAACAAAATCGGACCACTAGTTTAAACTGTAGAGAACTGGATAATCACCAGACACAGAGATATTCCAAAAACAACTTTTTTAGACTCAGAGGACTTCAAAATCATATTTATACGAAGAAGTAAAAATTAGACGAAGATTTAAATAAATCATCGTACACTCAGAAAACATTTTAAAAGTTTAGGGGCATTGATAACACATTGCTATTTTCCATCTAGAATTATTTGCAATTAATTTTGTAGACACGTGTTTTCAGAGCTCTTATATATAGTTCAGGAAATACAAGGAGAACCTACATAAAATTATTAAAACACATGTTTCATGCGACAGGACGGACCAGCATTTCTGGATTGACGTATAGATATGTTCGGCCTCAATATACACACATGCGGGCAGATTCACGAATGTACTTCGTCCTATTTGTCGTGTTGATCTATTATTGATTTTTGTTTTCATTTTAAAATTAAACGAAACTATATTAATTAGATGTTACTTTGTCTGTATGTTTAAAACTGTAATGGTAGTAAACAGATGTAGGTTAATTACACGAGTGCATCTATGTACCGTGTGAAGTATATTTATAATTGTAACTCACAATGGGTGAAACAGAATTCGCAAGAGCAAGCTAAGATTTCAAAAAGGTTTAGGGGAAAAGGTGTGCATTGTGTGGTATTATTGTGTTTGTATAATATGTGTATCTGGTAAATTACGTCACTATGTACAAAATAAAATAAAATTAATGTACTTTGTCATAATCGAGCAAAGATTTTTGAAAATCATGATTATTAAATGATTTTAAAATGGTGATAAATTTTAAGTAGGCTAAGTAGCAGATCTCTGTAAAATTAATTAGATATATGGAGGAAAATTAGTGAAAAAATTTTCATTAAATAATTCATAACAAACACTGTTTTCCGTAAAAAGAACACAAGGTGACGTTTCAATGGGTTCTATGCATAGAAATTACACTACTGCGTACAACCGACACTGCATAGAACCAACACTGCGTACAACCGACACCGGCGTAAAACCGACAGTGAGGTAGAAACGGCACTGCGTTCAACCGATAAGTAGTACAATCGACACCAGTGTAGAATCGACATTGGATGCAACCGACACCGGTGTTAAACCGACACATCGTGTAACCGTTATAGCTATAACCGACACCGCGTACAACCGACACATCGTGTAACCGTTATAGCTTATAACCGACACTGCGTACAACCGACACATCGTGTAACCGTTATAGCTTATAACCGACACCGCGTACAACCGACACATCGCGTAACCGTTATAGCTTATAACCGACACTGCGTACAACCGACACATCGTGTAACCGTTATAGCTTATAACCGACACTGCGTACAACCGACACCGGCGTAAAACCGACTCATCGTGTAACCGTTATAGCGTAGAACCGACACTGCGTACAACCGACACCGGCGTAAAACCGACAGTGAGGTTGAAACGGCACTGCGTTCAACCGATAAGTAGTACAATCGATACCAGTGTAGAATCGGCATTGGATGCAACCGACACCGGTGTTAAACCGACACAACGTGTAACCGATATAGCGTAGAACCGACACTGCGTACAACCCACTACACTAACCATAGTGAATGTGTCGGCCGTACGTCGATTTTAGGTTCTCTGTTCTAAGGCGTTCGCAATTCAACGATTAATCGCGAACTTCAGTTGAAATCAGAACACAAACATAAGTACGAAGATGACTAAACAAGTTACGATGTTAACTCGGGAAGTAAAGTGTCAAGTTATGATTGGTAACGAATTTTAGTTGCAAAAGCAAACAATTAAGAGCGAGGAAAAAATCCGCCTCGTAGCCCGTGAAGGGCTGTTGTATCAACGATACATTTATTTAATGTAAATTAATTAATAAATAAAATTCCCAGACTAGATTCATGCGTGAAGAAGATGAAATGTAGTTATTCAATACTCCCTGTCCACGACTTGATGTCCCTGTGCTCTGTGATTACTTACAATAACGACCAGTCTGCAAACTTCTCGATCCCCAAACGCTCTATAAATTTTCTATTAACTTAGGTTCACCCCTTGATAACAAAACCCAATTAGACAATTTGACACGGTGTTGCTTACTCGCTGACAAGGGGAACGCATCCCACCCTCTCCTACTCTTATTACTAATTATACGTGCTCCAACTACACAAACAATCGATTCAAGTTTTTAAATAGTTACAGGCTGGTATTATTCTTAACGGCGTTGATATGGACCTTGTAACCTTAAGAGATTTTAAAATCTAACTTCTGAAAACCTTAATTTCAATTTTAGAAAACTTATAAAACAGCAACATTTGAAAATATCCATAAAAATGAAACAATTACGATAGTAAACTGTTTGCACCAAATTCAGTTGAACTTGGTTGTACGTCAATCAAAATTTTGTGTTTTCTCTATTGTTCATATATAAATATTGTTAGATAATACTGACAATTTATAACATATGTTTTCGCTCTTTTTCTTATATAAATATCATTAGAAAATATTGAGTATTTATAATGTATTTCACTTCCTGTTCTTATATAAATGTCATTACATAATATTGAGTATTTATAACGTGTTTCTCCTCCTGTTATTATGTAAATATCATTATACAATAGTCAGTTTTAAAAATTTGTGTTTTCCCACCTGTTCTTATTTAAATATAATTATACAATATTGAGTATTTAAAATTAATTTCACCTCCTGTTTTTATATAAATATCATTAGATAATATTGGGTATTTAAAATTTGTGTTTTCCCTATTGTTCTTATATAGTCTAAATAGAATTAGACAATATTAAGATTTAAAATGTATTTTACCTCTTGTTCCTTATATACATATAATTAGATAATATTGAGTATTTAAAACGTGTTTCCCCTCCTGTTCTTACATAAATTCTATTAAAAATATTGAGTTATTAAAATTTATGTATTCTCTCCTGTTTTTATACTAATATCATTAGGTATTTTAAACTTGTGTTTTCCTTCCTGTTCTTACATACAAATCATTACGTAATATTGAGTATTTAAAAATTGTGCTTTCCCTCCTGTTCGTATACAACTATCATTTGATAATACTGACAATTTAAAATGTATGTTTTCCCTCCCATTCTTATATAAATATTATTAAATAATATTGAGTATTTAAAATTTGAGTTTTCCTTCCTGTTCTTACATAAAAATCATTACGTAATATTGACTATTTAAAAATTGTGCTTTCCCTTCTGTTCGTATACAACTATCTTTAGGTAATACTGACAATTTAAAATGTATCTTTTCCCTCCCATTCTTATATAAATATTATTAGTTAATATTGAGTATTTAAAATTTATTTTTCCCCTCCTGTTCTCAAATAAATATTGTTAAAAAATATATTTTAACTCCTGTTTGTATATACAAATTATTAGGTAATATTAGGTATTTAAAATTTGTGTTTCATTCCTGTAATGGAAAATATTAAAATTGTGAGGTAATATTGAGTATTTAAAATTTCTGTTTTCCCTCCTGTTCTTACATAAATATCATTGTGTAATATTGCGTATTTAAAATTTATTTATTTCCTCCTGTTTTATGTAAATATTGTTATGAAAAATTATTTTACCTCCTGTTTGTTTATAAAAATTATTAGGTAATATTAATTAGTTAAAATTTGTGATTTTCTTCTTGTTCTTGTATAAAATTCATTAGATAATATTGAGTGTTTAAAATTTGTGATTTTCTTCCTGTTCTTATATAAAAGTTATTAGGTAATATTGAGTGTTTAAAATTTGTGTTTTCCTCCTGTTCTTGTAAAAATTTCATTAGGTAATATTGAGTGTTTAAAAAATTGTGTTTTTCTCCTGTTCTTATATAAATATTATTAGGAAATATTAAGTAATTAAAATTTGTGATTTTCTCCTGTTCTTATATAAATATTATAAGGTAATATTAAGTAATTAAAATTTGTGATTTTCTTCCTGTTCTTGTATAAAATTCATTAGATAATATTGAGTGTTTAAAATTTGTCTTTTTCTACTGTTCTTATATAAAATTATTAGGTAATATTGAGTGTTTAATATTTGTGTTTTCCTCCTGTTCTTATATAAATATTATTAGGTAATATTAAGTAATTAAAATTTGTGATTTTCTTCTTGTTCTTTTATAAAAATCATTAGGTAATATTGAGTGTTTAAAATTTGTGTTTTCCTCCTGTTCTTGTATAAATTTCATTAGGTAATATTGAGTGTTTAAAAATTTGTGTTTTCCTCCTGTTTTTATATAAATATTATTAGGAAATATTAAGTAATTAAAATTTGTGATTTTCTTCCTGTTCTTGTATAAAGTTCATTAGGTAATATTGAGTTTTAAAATTTTGTGTTTTCCTCCTGTTCTTATATAAATATTATTAGGTAATATTAAGTAATTAAAATTTGTGATTTTCTTCCTGTTTTGTATAAATTTCAGTAGTTAATATTGAGTGTTTAAAATTTGTGTTTTTCTCCTGTTCTTGTATAAAAATCATTAGGTAATATTGAGTGTTAAACTATGTGCTTGCCTCCTTTTCTTATATAAAAATCATTAGGTAAAATTAATTGTTTAAAATTTGTGTTTTTCCTCTTGTTCTAATATACGGTAATATTGACAATTTAAAATTTGTGTTTTCGACAAATGTTTGTGTCATTATTTATGAACAAATTCCCGCATAATACATTTATTTAATCACATTTTCGATAACAAAATGGTAATATTGCAGTCGGCTGCATGAATTAGTTTCGTGCTGATGTTATGTATCTTTAATAAGCGAAATAAAAAATTACTTTCAAAATGAAAAAATATAATGACCCGCCGACATCTCAACATTAGCTGCTGGCTGTTCATAACTCGTCCAGCTGATACACACTAACATTTCTTTTGCTGTTTTTTATATACCAACTAGAATGCCAGACCTTGATGTTGGTTTTAATATTTGCAGATAGCCAAGATGCACAAAATAATACATACATCGTCACTACTGTTTCAATCTTCACAATTTTATAACCATTATACAAATAACATTTGACTAATATTCGACTATAAATCTACCTATTATAGATTTTCTTCTTCCTAATTTTGTGGTTATATTATCAACAATTTAGATTTTTCGTAATTATTATTATTATTATTACTTATTTTCTATTTTGTAAGTCACATTTGACATTTACCGATTTTTTTCGTAGATCTGTGTATAGAGTTTCTACTTGTAGGGCTGTGGAGTTGATAACATTACATGTAGAAATGAAATATTAATCTAATTTATTGTGTTATAAGTTGAATAAAACACGAGCATGAAAAAAAAAATAATAATAATAAATAAAAATTTTAAAAAAATGTTTTAAATGGCTGCCATTTTGACGTTTTCATTTCGATTTTTCTTAATTTCAATAGATTTCCATATGAGCACACTGTACTCCCCTAGAGAAATTTTAATTTTCCTGTCTTAGTTCTAGCGGCCGCTATCGTACTTACGTATAGGCGACAAAGATGACGGACGGACGGGATGTCAAAAATCGCTTTTTCTTTGAGGCTATGAATCTTAAAGATCAGTCAAAAATAGATGTGGAATTATTTTGCCATTACCAAACTTAGCCTGTATTGTGCAAATAAAACCTTTTTTTTTTTTTTTGATTTTCAGAACATACACCTTAAAATTGTTATTGTTGCGGAAAACAACACAGACATTTTCACTCATGGCATATTTGTGTTGCATACTTGGCTTACCTATAAGCTGAGAAATTAAACAGAGGTTTTTGAAGTAGGTTTATATTCAACAGATCTTTCAAAGAATTAAAATATATAACACTTTTTTTTTTAAGATAGAAATGTTACTTTCTGTGCTGCATACATGCATGGATATTTTAAATAAAATATTAATACATACATTAAATTAGGTCTGATACATTAGACACAGAACTCGAAAATAGTTATTAAAAGCAGAATTGTTCTTGTTTGGTGTTTCCAGTTGAAGGAGAAAGCAATCATGTTTCCAGTCAGTTGGTAAAAAGAATTAATAAACAGTGGTAGTTATAGTTCCAATAATCTACGCAAGGATGCGCTTCATTGCTCATCTCCAAACCACAGATTTCAGATGAAATTAAAAATAACCCGTATCATTAAAATGCATTAACTTTGTAAACGCTTGATTGCGTGAAAGATTTGTTTGTTTCTTATTCTTACTTTTTATATTTAATAGAATTTGCATTTGACGTTGATAGAAGGCATAGATTTCATGACGGGAGACTTTTAATAGATGTTATTGGTGCAAACTTTATATTTCCTATATGCGTCACTGTTATTCCTATTTAAATTAAAACCTCCACTTGTTTCCCTCGTATCGAAAACACACCTCTAGTGAACATAAAACCTCTACTCAGAAACACAGCCCTAGCAAACCTAGAGCCTCCGCTTCCTTCCCTCGTATCGGAAACACAGCCCTAGCAAACCTAGAGCCTCCGCTTCCTTCCCTCGTATCAGAAACACAGCCCTAGCAAACCTAGAGCCTCCGCTTCCTTCCCTCGTATCAGAAACACAGCCCTAGCAAACCTAGAGCCTCCGCTTCCTTCCCTCGTATCAGAAACACAGCCCTAACAAACCTAGAGCCTCCGCTTCCTTCCCTCGTATCGGAAACACAGCCCTAGCAAACCTAGAGCCTCCGCTTCCTTCCCTCGTATCGGAAACACAGTCCTAGCAAAGCTAGAGCCTTCACTTGTTTCTTTCGTATCGGAAACACACCTCTAGTGAACATAAAACCTCTACTCAGAAACACAGCCCTAGCAAAAATAGAGCCTCCGCTTCCTTCCCTCGTATCAGAAACACAGCCCTAGCAAACCTAGAGCCTCCGCTTCCTTCCCTCGTATCGGAAACACAGTCCTAGCAAAGCTAGAGCCTTCACTTGTTTCTTTCGTATCGGAAACACACCTCTAGTGAACATAAAACCTCTACTCAGAAACACAGCCCTAGCAAACCTAGAGCCTCCGCTTCCTTCCCTCGTATCAGAAACACAGCCCTAGCAAACCTAGAGCCTCCGCTTCCTTCCCTCGTATCGGAAACACAGTCCTAGCAAAGCTAGAGCCTTCACTTGTTTCTTTCGTATCGGAAACACACCTCTAGTGAACATAAAACCTCTACTCAGAAACACAGCCCTAGCAAAAATAGAGCCTTCGCTTCCTTCCCTCGTATCGGAAACACAGTCCTAGCAAAGCTAGGGCCTTCACTTGTTTCTTTCGTATCGGAAACACAGTCCTAGCAAACCTAGAGCCTTCGCTTCCTTCCCTCGTATCGGAAACACAGCCCTAGCAAACCTAGAGCCTTCGTTTCCTTCCCTCGTATCGGAAACACAGCCCTAGCAAACCTAGAGCCTTCGCTTCCTTCCCTCGTATCGGAAACACAGTCCTAGCAAACCTAGAGCCTTCGCTTCCTTCCCTCGTATCGGAAACACAGCCCTAGCAAACCTAGAGCCTTCGTTTCCTTCCCTCGTATCGGAAACACAGTCCTAGCAAACCTAGAGCCTTCGCTTCCTTCCCTCGTATCGGAAACACAGTCCTAGCAAACCTAGAGCCTTCGTTTCCTTCCCTCGTATCGGAAACACAGTCCTAGCAAACCTAGAGCCTTCGTTTCCTTCCCTCGTATCGGAAACACAGTCCTAGCAAACCTAGAGCCTTCGCTTCCTTCCCTCGTATCGGAAACACAGCCCTAGCAAACCTAGAGCCTTCGCTTCCTTCCCTCGTATCGGAAACACAGCCCTAGCAAACCTAGAGCCTTCGCTTCCTTCCCTCGTATCGGAAACACAGTCCTAGCAAAGCTAGGGCCTTCACTTGTTTCTTTCGTATCGGAAACACAGTCCTAGCAAACCTAGAGCCTTCGCTTCCTTCCCTCGTATCGGAAACACAGCCCTAGCAAACCTAGAGCCTTCGTTTCCTTCCCTCGTATCGGAAACACAGTCCTAGCAAAGCTAGAGCCTTCACTTGTTTCTTTCGTATCGGAAACACAGCCCTAGCAAACCTAGAGCCTTCGCTTCCTTCCCTCGTATCGGAAACACAGCCCTAGTAAAACTAGAGCCTCCGCTTCCTTCCTTCGTATCGGAAACACAGGCATAGCAAACCTAGAGCCTTCACTTGCTTCTTTCGTATCGGAAACACAGCCCTAGCAAACCTAGAGCCTCCGCTTCCTTCCCTCGTATCGGAAACACAGTCCTAGCAAAGCTAGAGCCTTCACTTGTTTCTTTCGTATCGGAAACACAGCACTAGCAAACCTAGAGCCTTCGCTTCCTTCCCTCGTATCGGAAACACAGCCCTAGTAAAACTAGAGCCTCCGCTTCCTTCCTTCGTATCGGAAACACAGGCATAGCAAACCTAGAGCCTTCACTTGCTTCTTTCGTATCGGAAACACAGCCCTAGCAAACCTAGAGCCTCCGCTTCCTTCCCTCATATCGGAAACACTGTCCTATTAAACCTAGGCGTCCACTTGCTTCTTTCGTATCGGAAACACAGCCCTAGCAAACCTAGAGCCTCCACTTCTTTTCCTCGGATCGGAAACTCAGCCCTAGCAAACCTAGAGCCTCCACTTGGTTCCCTCGAATCCGAAACACAGCCCTATTAAACGTAGAGCCTCCACTTAGTTCCCTCGAATCGGAAACACAGCCCTAGCAAACCTAGAGACTCCATTTGCTTCCCTCGTATTGGAAACACAGCTCCAATAAACCTAAAGTCTGCATTTGAATCTCTCGTATCGAAAACAGAGCTCTAGTGATTCTTCCTGAAGTTTATATTTAAAATACTGCCTCCATGGTTAGTTTAGTGTTGGTATTGAGCACTCTTAATATTTGGGAATATTTTAGAAATCCGATAACGACTTTGAAAAAGTACTTCCACTCTTTAATCTCGTGTCAGTGACGCGATATTAGGACTTCGTTTAACTGTATCAATTTCACATTTTCTAGAGGTTAAATAAATACCCAGTTTTGTCTACAAATTTGAACGTAACGTTACATTTCTTATTAGAGATGAAGGATCTGATATTATGATTTAATTTAATATTCTCTTCCGTCAATTATTCACAAGATATAAATTTAAAAAATGTAAAAATTATTTTGTTTATTTTTTTTAATAGAGAGATTTTATTGTTTTATTGATTTCTATATGGGAACACTAGAATCAACCGTAGTCAATTTCAAGTCTCTATTCTATTTGGTTTTTTTGCCTTGCAATTTCTTCTTCTTCCGAAGCACTACAGTTCTTGGTGAACTTTGTCTTACTTGTCTTCTTCGTGGCCTCCCTCTCTTCCTCACGTCTCTCATACTTCCCAACATAAAACTCTCCGGTCGCATCCTCCCCATATATCCACGCCAACTCAACCTCGTCGCCTTAAGTACTCAATGTCCATCATGCTGTCTATTTCCATATTCCTCAGTGTTCTCCACTCTCCGTACTCACACCCATTAATTTTTCTTACTATTTTTTTTTCAAAGACGCGTAGCACATTGGTATTATGTATCAGGAATATCCTTGTCTCAGTCATATGTAATCACCGGCCTAATAAGAGTCTTACAAATTATCAGTTTAGTTGTCCGCGTGAACAGCTTTGACTTCATCAGTTTTAAGTTGACATAGTACGCACTGTTTCCAGCAACAATCCCATTGTTGATTTCTTTAGATATCGTGTTTCCATAACTTAAATCCACCCTTATGATTTCTTAGGTCGTGAAAATTGAAGCTCGAACTAATAAAAAATATAAAACTGAGCTAGAATGTTTTTCCGATTGCTTTGCATAATGTATCCTTCGTATATCGGGTAGGAAATAAGACAATCGGACGCCTGGAAATCGGAAATCAAAGTGAATTTATTTTTAATTGTTTAAATAAAATAAGGTGTATAAGCAGATATTATTTCATGTTATCTTCAGAATATTTCATTTCAAAAGAATTATAGTTATTCATTAACTGCGATTTGATAAAAGCGACACATGTACAGAATGCAATTATAAACCAATTGCCAAGTATTTAAAAAAAAAATTAGAGTGTTGATCATTCTTTCTCTTCTAAGAAGAATCACAAAAAACGGACTAATTTGAACTACGCATATTGTGGCAAAAATTATAACTCAGTAAGTTAATGCAGTTTTTATTAGTACTGTAGTTCTAGCCTTCATGGTCGGATCAGATTATGTACGCGTTGTTTGAATTATTGAAGGTCATTGCCTTTTTCAAATGTCTTAACGCATAGCTTTGTAAAAACAGTATAAATACTACTGCAATACATTAAAATAATTATAATTAATACAAACTAACCTTGTTGATTTTAAACTTGATCTAAATAAATTCTAATATCTAGAAATAAATATAAACTCTCCCAACTTTTGGAGTTTAAAAAAATCTTGGTAATTCTAAACCGAATTAAATATATTCTAAAAATGCTAAATAAATATAATCTAACCTAAATTGTCGGATGTTGCTAAATTAAATTTTAAATATTCTAACACTAATTGAATAAATTTATAAATAAATATAATCCAAAATAGCCTAACCAAACTTTTTACTGATTTACAAAATCGAAATAATTCTAAACCGATGAAATAAATTCGAAATAAGTTAAATAAATAAATATAATGAGATATAAACTGACCAAAAAACCTAAATATTAATTCTAAACTCAAGAAAATAATTTTTTTAAATGATAAATATAATTGAGATTAAAACCATTCTAAATCCAAGAAAATAAATTCTAGATAAATATAGTGCAACCTAACCTAGCCCAACCTTTTGGGGATTACAAAAATGAATAAGTGTAAATCAATCAAATAAATTCTTAAAACTATAAATCAATATAATCTGATATAAACTGGCCTAAGGTTTTAGACATTAAAAATGAATCTAAATAGTTCTAAACAAAATGAAATAATTGAAATAAATATAATCCAATATAACCAGACCTAATTTGTTGAAGATTACAAAATAAAAATTTCAATTATTCTAAACCCGAGAAATATATAATCATAAATAAATATATTCCAAAATAATCTAACCTAAACTTCTAGGAATTAAAAAAATCGAAATAATTCTAAGTCAATGAAATAAATTCTAAAAACTCTAAATAAACTCAACATAATCTGACCTAACTTTTGGATAGTCTATTTAAAAAAAAACTGAAATGATAAACTAAGTTAAATGAATACAAATCGAATATAACTTGATCTAACCGTTTAGGGATTACAACAAAAATCGATATATTTATAAATACAATGAAATACATTCTAAAAGTTAAATAAATTTTAATTTCGAAAGCTTGAAAAAATTTAGTTACCTTATCTTTATTAGAATCTATTGTAATAAGTGAAGAAATGATAAATAAACATAACCTAAGGAGACAAACAAAATCTTTCCAAACCTAATTAAATTTAAATAAATATTTAGCCTTCTGATTTTACGTTTAGGGGCTCGGTCCAGTTTGCCTTTGTTTTTTTCTGAAATAGAGCGCAGTTTACATAAACTTTTTCATGTAACTCCCCCCCCCCCCAACCGTAACAGTTACGACTCAATTTCAATTTCAATTTTAATCTACAACTTTTGCTTAATAATATTGAAAAAGATTTACCTGTGTTTGTGTGAGACCGAGAGATGCCGCTAATTCTGCTCTTTCTGGCAGCGCTAAATACTGCGTTCTTTGAAATCTCCTGTTCAGTTGTTGCAATTGTAGACTGGAATAAATTGTTCTAGGTTTTCGCATCTTCTTTCCTTTGCCGTTTACCCTTAACCCACTGTCATCAATGCCACATTTTTCTGGAAAAAGAGATAAAGAATTTGGACCAATTAATACAAATTCAAATAAGAAACAGTTCAAATCATTAACTACAATATTTATTATTTATGGAAAGAATCATTTCCAACCTCTAGCCCCATACATGTTTGTGTGTGTATTTATTATTTCTATCAATCTGTGTAATCTCTATTATTTTAAAATATATGGCGACTATATAGTTCAGAGACAGTTTATTGCGAGATGCATTACTGGTGTAGTGCAAACCATAATTTAAACCTTTTCTTGCTTTCATAAAATTGTTAGCCGCAACGACCTATGACCCAACCGCTTTACACATATTTTCTGTAAGTTTAGTTACCAAAGACAATATTTCTGAAACGTTTACAAACTTTGACGTAAGATACTTCTGAATAAACACGCTTTAGAAGAACTTACACTAAAAGCAGTAATTATTTTACGTCTACAACTTCTCCTCTATTACACTGTTTTAACAGTTCCTTGTTAAGCCTCTGCGATAATCACAGACATTGATAAAGATCGCATCATCTAGAGTATTTAAGGATAAACACCTGGTGTTCGCAGTAATGAACAAGCGTCGGAAAAATTGAGCCAAGAGATTGTAACTTCCTCCTCAGAACTTATTAATTCGAATGATGATAAATATTATCAGGAATAGTGAGTACGTCCTAAACGCAGGACTTCCAAATATCATCAATTGAATATAGTCAAGTGTACTGCTAGTTTAACGTGATTGGTATAGGATCGGCTGCTCGTTCAACGGCATTAGGGTTGGCTACTCGTTGAAGGGGACTGGTATAGGATCGGCTGCTCGTTCAACGGCACTAGGGTTGGCTACTGGTTGAAGGGGATTGGTATAGGATCGGCTGCTCGTTCAACGGCACTAGGGTTGGCTACTGGTTGAAGGGGATTGGTATAGGATCGGCTGCTCGCTCAACGGCACTAGGGTTGGCTACTCGTTGAAGGGGACTGGTATAGGATCGGCTGCTAGTTCACCAGCACTATAGTTGCCTACTCGTTGAATGGGACTGGTATAGGATCGGCTGTTCGTTTAATGACACTAGGGTTGGCTACTCGTTGAAGGGGACTGGTGTATGGTCGGCTGCTCGTTTAACGTCACTGGTTTAGAGTGGCTACTCGATGAACGGGACTGATGTAGGATCGGCTGCTCGTTTAACGACACTGGTTTAGGGTGGCTGATTGTTCAACGAAACTGGTTTAAGGATTGCTACTCATTGAACGGGACTGGTGTAACGTTAGCTATTCGTTAAACGGAACTGGTGTAAGGTTGGATGTTCGTTGAACAAAATCGGTATAGAGTGGTTGTTCCTTGTAAGAGACAGGTATATAGTTGGTTGATCATTGAACGAGTTTGGTGTAGAGTTGTCCATAGTCAAGACCCGTAACCTACACAGGTAACTTGAACATTTACAGAAAACTAATAGCATTAGCTTACACCACACAACTGCCTCTAGTTGTGGCTGGTGATCACGGAGACTTTGTGATCTTGAATTTTGCCGTCAAAGGTATGTTAAGGGAATATGAGGGCTAGTTCCCCTACCGAGCCAAGCCTAATTAACCTGAACTCTGTTTATACTTTTCGCTAACAGCCCAAATGGTGAATACATATGTAGCGGTATAAAAAACAGTCTACACCTTGTCGTTCTCTTCATGCGGGTTTGTTATTGACTTTGTTTAATGACTGTTCATTGTCATTATTAATTTAAAACCATACACTTTATTGTCTTTTTGAATGAACCAATAGCGCTTTCATAAATGATGTTAAATAGTAAATAGAAACAAGTGGTTTATGGGTTGTGAAACGACTAATTTCCGTGTCTAATTTAAACACTTAAAAAAAAAAAAATTTACAAAGACTAGTAAAACTATTAAGATTTCTTTTACATTTGTACAAATAGGTGAAAACGGAAAAAATAGCACAAACTGTTCTAAAATTAAAATTTAAATAAAATTGATAAAAATGATGTCGAAACATACTTTCGGTTTGGAGCATGCCTAAGCCCAAACGGTAAAAACTAATGCGTCTACTGAATATTGAAAAATCTAACAAACATTTCAGTGAATAGTCGCTATATTTATAAATGTGAGGTGAAAAGGCTCTGTTACCAAAAGTATCCCAGAGACAACGATCGAACATATTTCATGGTCTTAGGTTTAAGTCGGCAATATACAATATTTCTAGTCCTCAGGAGCTCGATATAGTCAGTACAGGTGTGGCAATCCCGAGAGACCTAGCTGGATTTATACGTTATTCATGTTGTCTTGGATCAGAATCCTTTGTTTCATCTTTCTTATCAGGTCTCTCGTGACCAACTCCTCTTGCTATCTTTCCTGAAGCTATTGGAGTATTAAGGAGCTAGAGGTATTTAATTTATGCCCTTTTTTCCATTGTTATAAGGTGATGATGACCGAAAGTTGTCCAATGTTTTTATAGCTTTTAATTAGATTTGTAATTGGTAACCTTTTATAATCTGCTCAAGCGAAGAGGTTAAGTTAGGTTAGGTTTTGTGAGAAAAGGTGTGCAAGGTTTTTACAGCTTTTAGTCAAATTTGTAGTTGGTAACTTGTTCTCAAGCGAAGCGATTAGGAGAGTAAATCTGAGGAGAAACTAATTTATAAAATATGACTGAATATTTATAAAAATGATATTTGAAGCTAGTGTGTTATTTTGTCCGATAGCCTATATCCGTATGTTAAACCTTTGTTGATATAAATAAAACTTAGTAGCCTACAGACATCAATATGCTGGTGCAATATTTTATGGTCGTCATTAAAAGAGGAAAATATTTTGACTTTTGTAAATAATTTGTAAAGTTAACGCTTTTCGAGATATTCGACGTTAAATATTTTAAATGGCCGCCACTTTGAAATTATACAAAATAAAGTCTTTGATTTTGGTACAATTGTAAACCATAACATAAAGAAATTGGCTTGCCAATCTGAACTCAATATCTTATTGTCGAAAGTTATGCTTTTGTAAAAAACAAAATGGCGAATGGACGGGGAACTAAACGTTATGAACTTTGTTCTTTATTTTTACCAGTAGAATAATACACTGTGAAAGTTTCACCGCAAATCACCCTGTATAGCATTTTAAAATTATTTATTTTTGTAACAGTTACGACTCGTTTGGTTTTGAATCACGTATGGGAAAAGGATAATTTGAATTAACATCTTAAATAAGCGAATTACGGCAAAATAAATGATAGATCTCATCCTGTTAGACCTTCCTATTCGAGAAGTGTAGAGAAAAACACGAAGGTTATTCATTACTGTTAATAACTGAAAACCTTGAGACAACTTATGCAATAAGAAGCTTTTAAGCAGAGACATCAACCGGCCGACATCTAAGAAATGTGAAAAGTGTTTGTTTCATTCTCCTTCTGTTTCTGTATAAAAACATGTAACGAATCTTGAAGTCTTGGAGTGTGTAGGCTATGTTATACAGGCTTCTATTGGATCCCATTTCATACAAAGCGACCAAGTTGTTCTGCATGTTTGTATAACAATACAAGTAGAGAATAGACAATGTCATTGTTCGGCTATCCGCTATTTCCTTCACATTTCGACTGATAACATTGACCTCAACTTCTCCTTCTAGTACCTAATAATAATGACATAGTTTACGGTGTTCCAAATGGTACCGGTTACTAAATATACCGAATTTATTGCTCCCAGCTTATTGAACATATATTGACTCCAAATTTTGTCAACATTATGAAATGTAGACTTTTAAAGGAATATAATTGCAGTATATGTCAACTAATTGCCAAAGGTGATGTCGTTGATGATATCACAACTGACTGAATTGCGACTGTACCGATTACGAAATAAATACAATGAATTTATTGTTCTCAACTTATTGAGCTTGGGTTACCTTAAAATATTAAGAATAATGTATATGCCTATAAGGGTAAATCTTAATTTATAACAAATAATATCAACTTATACCATACGTACCTAATAGTCATGACTAGGATGACTGTACTTATTAAGAAAAATAATGAATTTGTTGTTCCCAGATTTATTGAACATATTAACTCAACAGTTTATCGAAAATAATATAGGCCTATACAAGTAAATAATTATTTGCAACAAATACCAACTTATAAATCCCGTACCTAATAGTCATGACTAAGATGACTGTACCTATTAGGAAAAATAATGAATTTGTTGTTCCCAGATTTATTGAATATATTAACTCAACAGTTTATCAACAATAATATAGGCCTCTAAAAGTAAATAATTATTTTCAACAAATAACCACTTATAAATCCCGTACCTAATAGCATAGAAGAAGGAATTAGAATAAGAAAGTCACAGGTATAGGCTTTAGCGTGATACAAAATATCCTTAGTTTGGTTACTGGACAACAGAAAGCGCTAGTAGCATCGGGACAAAAAGGCTTGGCTACTGCAGCGCTTTCTGTTGTCCAGTAACCAAACTAAGGATATTTTGTATCTCGCTGTTTAACATGGGCTGTCTTTCTTATTCTAATTCCTTCTTCTATTCTAATAGTCTTGACTGTACCGAATAAGATAAATAATGAATTTATTGTTCCCAGATTTATTGAACATATTAACTCAACAGTTTATCAACAATAATATAGGCCTAGAAAATTAAATAATCATTCAACAAATACCAACTTAGGCCTATACCTCTAGTACCTAATACAGTAGTCATAACAAAGATGACTGTACTGATTAGGATAAATAATGAATTTATTGTTCCCAGATTGTTGAAGATAGTTTATCAATAGCTTATTAACAATATTATCGACCTAAAGAAGAAGTCTCAATTTGTAACAAATTTTAGAACATTACAGTTGGTGCGAACGACTTAACTTACAATATCGAAATTGTTTCTCTATCTAGTCTACTATTTCTTCCTAATTTGTAATAAAAAAGTACTACACAAAGAACGTAAAACAACTCTTCGACTACTCAGGTTTTTAGGTGTGTGTTTCTTAGGTTACAGATTTATATTTAGTTTTTAACATGGTCCTAGGTTATTAGGTTATGTTGGTAAATGTTTTTGTTCACTTGATAAAGGGAGTTGATTTATACTCTCGAAACGTCGTGTATTAATTTTTATATACACAAATGATGACATGTCCGACTACACTATATTAATAATATGAACAATCCATCATTATCAAATAACTTTAAAACCAGAAAAAAGTGCATTACTTTAAAATCAAATGTTCTCAAGGCACTATAGGTACTGTGTATGGGCTTGGCAATACCGAAGGACCTACCTTAATCTACACCTTTCTTTCAGTAATTTTGGGTTAGATAACTCTCTTCCTCTCTCTATCAGGTCTCTCTTGACTAACTCTTGTTCTCTTCTGACCCAAAGGGAATTAGAGTATTGGTGGACTAGAGGTCTTTATTTTATGCTCTTTCTTCTTCTTCTTTTTTTTTATTTTTTATTTTTTTTTTTATAAGGCGATTATAACTGAGAGGTTTTTCGCCTTGAAATATCAAGAAAAAAATCCGTTGAATTGCAGTCGTATTATTTACTAATCGATATTTGAAAGTGAAATAAAGAAAAATTACAACAGCAAAATGTGTCTGATGTAAGCCAATAATAGCAGAAGATTTTTGCGACTATTTACTGCATTCACTGATATTAGTAGGCGTATGCAATCATGCTACTATGAGAATACTTGTTGATTTGAATTGAAAAGTCAGTACCAGTTAACTGACGTTGTAATATTATGATGACAGGTTTTCTTCCAGAGGAAAAGAGTATAAATATGAATAAATTAGTTATTAAATTTCAGCTTTTATGCTTTTTTTCGAATAATAAAAGAAACGTTGGAACATTATACTTTTCCTTGTTGTCTAGAAGCTGAAAGAGAAGGATCTGATGACTACATGAAAAAAAAATTACAGATAGGGTCCCTCAGGATTGCCACGCCCGTACTCACTACGTAGTAGTGGAACCCTGGGGTTACAATCATATAAATACTAGTACTTATAAATACAGGTTTCTACTAGAAGAAGAGAAACGGAGTAGCTCAGTTGACAGAGCTTTTATCTCAAAGCAGTTTGAATCGTTACACATCTTCAAGTCCGGTTAACAGAAGCGTTTTTTGTCTGTCACCTACTCCCACGGCTTCACTAATCTAACAGGCATAAAGTAAAGATGTTGACAAAGGACGAGACTAGAAGGCATCAACAAGCAAAAAGGTACATTCTGTTTTCGAAGTCTAAAGCAATCTTTCACTGAGTAGGCAATACAGAGCAGAGCAGGACTACAGACTCTTCCTATTTAGATATTATTTAAAAGTAGTAGGGGTTTCTAGAACGAGATGTAGGTTTTACTTCTATTGGAAAAAGATGGCAGAACACATTTTATGCGAATGTGATGTGTTTGCTTGATCGATGCAGACTCAGTATAATATGTGGAAGAGCCTGTGTGTGTAGGGTATGGAATCTTTATAGACCACAAGGTCGTCACGTAAGGAGGATCTGTGAGGAACTCTAGTGGAGTCACAATAGACTCGCAGTAGTTACGGAATCTTTGAAGATCCCATGGTCGTCACGGAAGGAGGATCTGTGAGGATCTCTAGTGGAGTCACAATAGACTCGCAGTAGTAACGGAATCTTTGTAGATCTCATAGTCGTCACGGAAGGAGGATCTGTGAGGATCTCTAGTGGAGTCACAATAGACTCGCAGTAGTTACGGAATCTTTGAAGATCCCATGGTCGTCACGGAAGGAGGATCTGTGAGGAACTCTAGTGGAGTCACAATAGACTCGCAGTAGTAACGGAATCTTTGTAGATCTCATAGTCGTCACGGAAGGAGGATCTGTGAGGATCTCTAGTGGAGTCACAATAGACTCGCAGTAGTTACGGAATCTTTGAAGATCCCATGGTCGTCACGGAAGGAGGATCTGTGAGGAACTCTAGTGGAGTCACAATAGACTCGCAGTAGTTACGGAATCTTTGTAGATCTCATAGTCGTCACGGAAGGAGGATCTGTGAGGATCTCTAGTGGAGTCACAATAGACTCGCAGTAGTTACGGAATCTTTGAAGATCCCATGGTCGTCACGGAAGGAGGATCTGTGAGGAACTCTAGTGGAGTCACAATAGACTCGCAGTAGTTACGGAATCTTTGTAGATCTCATAGTCGTCACGGAAGGAGGATCTGTGAGGAACTCTAGTGGAGTCACAATAGACTCGCAGTAGTTACGGAATCTTTGTAGATCTCATAGTCGTCACGGAAGGAGGATCTGCGAGGAACTATAGCGGAGTCACAACAGACTCGCAGTGGTTATGGAATCTTTGTAGATCTCAAGGTCGTCCGTAAGGAGGATCTGTGAGGAACTCTAGCGGAGTAACAATAGACTAGTATTTGCGTCTCGAAACTACTAGTACTTTCTTGTGAAGAACGCTTTCTGTCTCATATTTTTTCCTTGTTCTTTAAAGGTAAAAAACTTTTTCATCATCGCCTTATTAAAAGAGAGGAAGAAAATAACATACAATAAATATTCATAACCCTCTAATACTCTGTCAAATTTGAAAGAGAACAAAAGTTGGTCGAGACATTCCGGATAGGAAAGGTGAAACAAACAGATCTAACGCAGGATTACGAGAAAAATATGTAAATCCAGTTATGTTACCTAGGGATTGCCACGCCCTAACCCACTCTGAGAGTGCTTTAGGACTCTATGGACGTGTTATGTCAAACATGTCCAACATGAAAATTAATGATTTTATTGTCAAAATTGACCACTCGAGAAAATGTTATGTACGTTCAGTTAAAAGATCGAGTGACTAAAACCAGCGTAGTGATTGGATTGGAGGTTTTTGTATTTTTGCATTGCTTCGATGCTCATCAGGTGAAGTGGAGTCTGAATAATATGACATCCGCCAAAGCCGAAGAGTCTACGTGGGAGTAAGAGATTCAGTACTTATGACGAAAGATCGTTGTAACAAGAGATTAAGTAAGCACCCTAGGATAGCGCGAATTTGATTTTGAAGGCTTACGCGTTTAAGCTACAGAGTAGACATCATTCCAAAACTCATTTTTCTGGACGCAAGAAGACCTCAAAAATATTATATACTAAAAACACATCAATTGTTTACCCATCACATAACTTTTTCTATCCTACGTAAATGGGAAAGAGTATATAGAAAATAACAATGCACTTGTTATAACTGATTTTAATAAAATTCCAAACCATCTAGAAAAAACGCAAGAAATCATTTACTCTATAGAAATTTATATAATAACAGTAACATAATTGAAGGGGTCAGTGGAAGAAGGCGGTATGTAACAAAATGCAAGTTTTGAGATATTTGACTTTAGAGTTTTTTCGCTGGAACTTTTTTTATAAAATATTTTAGTTAATGAGTGTTAACTAAAATATATCTGTTAATGAGTGTTGTAGAGATCTGGGGGTCGTGTTAAAAGTTGCATTGTAACATACAACCTTCTCCCATGCCAAAAACAAACAAAAATGAACCTTCATCCACTGACCCCTT
Source organism: Aphrophora alni (assembly GCA_963513935.1). Classification (NCBI taxonomy): domain Eukaryota; kingdom Metazoa; phylum Arthropoda; class Insecta; order Hemiptera; family Aphrophoridae; genus Aphrophora; species Aphrophora alni. The sequence goes on along the minus strand of OY740765.1, from coordinate 56,350,046 downwards.
CAATTATATTATGTTAATTTAGTTCATAGTATATATATATATATATATATATATATATATATATATATTTATGTACTTAAACAGTGAACGGTTATTAAACACTTAAAGGGATTTACCGTGTGTTAACGATAAAGTAATTGTAGTTAATAAAAATTAGTCTAATATAGGTCCTCCGAAGAGAAATTGAACTATTGAAGTATTATTATTGCACATCCGGAATTCACCCCTCAAGTTAAATGAATGGAAGAACGCGTCACTGATACGGGCATTAATAATAAAGTAACATCAACCATCACTATCAGCCATTGTGCTTTGTCCTGTGACGTCAGGATTTAAGTTTGATTGTAGTTACTATTAGGAGACAAAAGAACTCGTAGCACGCATGCGCTGTATACAAGGAATAATGTTGAGTCTTTAAATTCGAATAAAAATCTGTTTCCAACTAAATTTGTTTGTTCAACTAGAGTAAAAGATAACTGTCATCGAATATTCATTGAATAAAACAACATATTGAGCATTAGTATATGGGCCAGGGTTTGTGAGTTATATTTGTTTATTTTCGAAACTGAGTAAGAAGTTATGTACCGTTACTGTATGTAAGTCAAAATGTAAACAATAGCTGAGTAAAAGTACCACTTATTACGAAGAAATTGTCAGTAATCATAGTTCATTGAAACATAAATCATAATGAAGAAAAAGTAGCAATTATTCTGAAATATTATAAGTAATTCAAAGTTCATGAATCATAAATTATAGCCGAGAAAAAGTACTTATTATTCAGAAAAAAATTTAAGTAATTCACAGTTCATTGAAACATTAATTATAGCCAAGACAAAGTACGAACTATTCAGAAAAAAAAATATAAGTAATTCATAGTTCATTATAAAATAAATTATAGCCAAGAAAAAGTATGAATTATTCAAAAGAAATTTAAGTAATTCATAGTTCATTCAAACATAAATTATAGCCAAGAAAAAGTACCAGTTATTAAGAAAGAAATTTCAGTAATTCACAGTTCATTGGAAAACATAAATTATAACCATGACAAAGTACGAACTATTCAGAAAAAAAAATTATAAGTAATTCACAGTTCATTGAAACATAAATTACAGCCAAGAAAAAGTACTAGTTATTCAGAAGAAATTATAAGTAATTCAGAGTTCATTTAAACATAAATCGCGGTCAAGAAAAGTATTGGCGATTAAGAAGAAATTATCAGTAATAGAAACATAAATTACAGTAAAGACAATTACTAGTTTTTCAGAATAAATTATAAGTAATTCACACATCATTGAAATATAAATAGTAGTCAAGAAATGTATTTAAATCATTAAATAAAAACTATCCGTAATTCACAGGTTATTGAAACATAAATCAGCTGAAAAAAGGTATCAGTTATTAAAAAGATATTATCAGTAATTCACAGTTCATTGAAACATAAATCAAAACAAAACAAAAAAACAAAATAATAACCAGAAATAATTCACAAGACACTGAAATATAAATCATAACCAAGAAAAAGTACCAGTCATGAAGAAGGAATGAACAGTAATTTAACAGCCTATATAACAGTAACATTAAAGAAAATACCATTATTTTAAGATTTGGGCAATAATAGGCCTAATAACAGTATCACAGAACTCAATTTATATTAAAACACAGTATCAGTAATTCACAGTTCATTAAAACAAAGATGATAACCAAAAGCAGCCTCGATATTTGCTCAAAATATACCCACATACCAAATTTGATTAAAATCTGTTCACTTGTGCTGTAGAGCAGTGCACAGATGACAGACAGAAATTCCAAAAACACTTCTTTGGGGTCAGTTTAGCTTAAAACTGATATTTCCATTAAAAACGCGTATTGGATTTTAAACCGATCACATAATAATATATTATGTTTGAAAGTAAAATTTCATAGTACACTCGCTTACAGTTAATTAATAAAGACACACGGCCTACATGCGGAGGTTAGGCAGTTAGTCGTGTTTGTTTATCAAATAAAGTTTTGTTTATTAAAGGTCGCGTTACAAATTTACCCTGTCAAAACAAGGAGCTATCTCTATTTTATATTTTATCAAGTGTTTTGGAAACCCAACTGTTACAACAGTTGTTCAAATAGTAGGATATTTGTTTGTTTTACATTCAAAATGATATAAGTATATAAGTAACAAACCAACATATGTGAAGTATTGATCTGTATGAAGATTACCCTACGAGAGAATGTCAATATAGGCTTACGATTTACGGAGTTAAGTAGCAATTAAAATGTTAAATTGAATATGAATCGCCATCTTGGAAAATTTGTGGCTCAAAATTGTTTTTATCAATTATACTAGGTAAAGATAGGTTGTCAAAGAAATTAAACATAAAGAAGATATTGTTTTCTGCGACTGAAGCCCAATGTATCTCAGATATTGCGGTGTTTTATAAGCATGACCCAGGTTTATAAATATTTTGAAATGTTGCAAAACAAAACAATTTTATTATATTCTCAAGTGGATAATATTTTTAAGTAATCCAATAATCTTTGATAACGAAATAAGATCGTGTCGTCATTGGACAAAACATTCGTTCATTAGGGAGAATTAAATATTATGTTGTTTGTTCTTTTATATTGAGCATAGATAAGGTAAATTAACACAGGGAGCCAAAACAATCACAATAGTAGGCCTAATTAGAAAATAACATTTTATTATACTTTATATAAATTGAGTTATGGCTGAAATTTTAAGTTACAAAAAAGTTTAGTAATTAAAAATAAAATATTATTGTTTCATTCCTTCAAAAATTAATTTACAAACATAAAAGTCGTTTGGTTCGTTTAAATTGAGTAACTTATTCAATGTTGTTCTACAATTTTAGAAACGGACAAGAGAAATCACGTTTAGTAATTCAGAATTAAATATTATTATGCTTCACTTCCATACGGTAACTTATCCATCGTTAATCTACAACCATGGAAACTTGCAAAAGAAATCATGTTTAGTAATTCAGAATGAAATATTATTATGCTTCACTTCCATACGGTAACTTATTCATCGTTAATATACAACCATGGAAACTTACAAGAGAAATCACCTTTAGTAATTCAGAATTAAATATTTTTATGCTTCACTTCCATGCGGTAACTTATTCATCGTTAATATACAATCATGGAAACTTACAAGAGAAATCACGTTTAGTAATTCAGAATTAAATATTATTATGCTTCACTTCCATACGGTAACTTATTCATCGTTATATACAACCATGGAAACTTACAAGAGAAATCATGTTTAGTAATTCAGAATTAAATATTATTATGCTTCATTTCCATACGGTAACTTATTCATCGTTAATATACAACCATGGAAACTTACAAGAGAAATCACGTTTAGTAATTCAGAATTAAATATTATTATGCTTCATTTCCATACGGTAACTTATTCATCGTTAATATACAACCATGGAAACTTACAAGAGAAATCATGTTTAGTAATTCAGAATTAAATATTATTATGCTTCATTTCCATACGGTAACTTATTCATCGTTAATATACAACCATGGAAACTTACAAGAGAAATCATGTTTAGTAATTCAGAATTAAATATTATTATGCTTCATTTCCATACGGTAACTTATTCATCGTTAATATACAACCATGGAAACTTACAAGAGAAATCACGTTTAGTAATTCAGAATTAAATATTATTATGCTTCATTTCCATACGGTAACTTATTCATCGTTAATATACAACCATGGAAACTTACAAGAGAAATCATGTTTAGTAATTCAGAATTAAATATTATTATGCTTCATTTCCATACGGTAACTTATTCATCGTTAATATACAACCATGGAAACTTACAAGAGAAATCATGTTTAGTAATTCAGAATTAAATATTATTATGCTTCACTTCCATACGGTAACTTATTCATCGTTAATATACAATCATGGAAACTTGCAAGAGAAATCATGTTTAGTAATTCAGAATTAAACATTATTGTAATTCATTTCCCTACGGTAACTTATTCATCGTTAATATACAATCATGGAAACTTGCAAGAGAAATCATGTTTAGTAATTCAGAATTAAACATTATTGCAATTCACTTCCATACGGTAACTTATTCATCGTTAATCTACAATCATAGAAACTTACAAGAGAAATCACCTTTAGTAATTCAGAATTAAATATTATTATGCTTCACTTCCATACGGTAACTTATTCATCGTTAATATACAATCATGGCAACTTACAAGAGAAATCACGTTTAGTAATTCAGAATTATATATTATTATGCTTCACTTCCATACGGTAACTTATTCATCGTTAATATACAATCATGGCAACTTACAAGAGAAATCACGTTTAGTAATTCAGAATTATATATTATTATGCTTCACTTCCATACGGTAACTTATTCATCGTTAATATACAATCATGGCAACTTACAAGAGAAATCACCTTTAGTAATTCAGAATTAAATATTATTATGCTTCACTTCCATACGGTAACTTATTCATCGTTAATATACAATCATGGCAACTTACAAGAGAAATCACGTTTAGTAATTCAGAATTATATATTATTATGCTTCACTTCCATACGGTAACTTATTCATCGTTAATATACAATCATGGAAACTTACAAGAGAAATCACGTTTAGTAATTCAGAATTATATATTATTATGCTTCACTTCCATACGGTAACTTATTCATCGTTAATCTACAATCATGGAAACTTAAAAGAGAAATCACGTTTAGTAATTCAGAATTATATATTATTATGCTTCACTTCCATACGGTAACTTATTCATCGTTAATATACAATCATGGAAACTTACAAGAGAAATCACGTTTAGTAATTCAGAATTATATATTATTATGCTTCACTTCCATACGGTAACTTATTCATCGTTAATATACAATCATGGAAACTTACAAGAGAAATCACGTTTAGTAATTTAGAATTATATATTATTATGCTTCACTTCCATACGGTAACTTATTCATCGTTAATATACAATCATGGCAACTTACAAGAGAAATCACGTTTAGTAATTCAGAATTATATATTATTATGCTTCACTTCCATACGGTAACTTATTCATCGTTAATATACAATCATGGAAACTTACAAGAGAAATCACCTTTAGTAATTCAGAATTAAATATTATTATGCTTCACTTCCATACGGTAACTTATTCATCGTTAATATACAATCATGGCAACTTACAAGAGAAATCACGTTTAGTAATTCAGAATTATATATTATTATGCTTCACTTCCATACGGTAACTTATTCATCGTTAATATACAATCATGGAAACTTACAAGAGAAATCACGTTTAGTAATTCAGAATTATATATTATTATGCTTCACTTCCATACGGTAACTTATTCATCGTTAATCTACAATCATGGAAACTTAAAAGAGAAATCACGTTTAGTAATTCAGAAATAAATATTTTCCCCTACGGCAATTTTCAACGTTAATCTACAATCATAGAAACGGACAAAAGGATTGACGTTTAATAATAAATAATTAATTGTTATTTTGCTTTCTTTAAATACATCAACTTATAAAATGTAAATCGACGATTCCGACAAAAGAAATCACTTTTTGTAATTTAAAATTAAATATTATTACGGTTCGTTTAAATACAGAAAATATTTACATTGATCTGCGGTCATAGAAAAGGGACAAAATAATTCACCTTCAGTCGTTCAGAATTAAATATTATATTATCATGCTTCATTTAAATGTGGTAACTTAGTGAACATTGATCTACGTTCGTAGAAACAGGCAAAAGAAATCTCCATTAATAATTTATAATTAATTACTATTATGATCATTTCCCTACGGTAATTTATACAACGTCCATCTACAATTATAGGAAAGGACAAGAGAAACCAGCTTTTGCCATTTGGAATTAAATATTATCAAACTTCAATTAAATATGGGAAATTATTCAACGTTAATATGCGATTATAGAAACGGACAAATGAAATCACATTTAGTAATTTATACTACTGACCGACGGTACTTGGTAGAACTCCATTTTCAGGAAAGAAAACCACAAACACAGTTTTTTGTAAAATTATACTACTTTTTTTATTGATTCTTGCCGCCCATGGTTTCCCCAGTGGCGGCATTTACGAAGCAGCTTAACACAGACTAAAGAAAGAGAACAAAAACAGAAAACTGTGTTTGTGGTTTTCTTTCCTTTAGTAATTTAGAAATAAATATTATCAAGCTTCATTTAAATACGGAAAATTATTCAACGTTAATACGCGATTTTAAAAACGGACAAAAGAAATCACATTTAGTAATTTAGAATTAAATATTATCAAGCTTCAATTAAATACGGGATATTATTCAACGCTATATGCGATTATAAAAACGTACAAAATAAATCACATTTAGTAATTTAGAAATAAATATTATCAAACTTCAATTAAATACGGGATATTATTCAACGTTATATGCGATTATAAAAACGTACAAAATAAATCACATTTAGTAATTTATAATTAAATATTATCAAGCTTCAATTAAATACGGAAAATTATTAAACGTTAATATGCAATTATAGAAACGGCATAAGAGAAATTATGTTTAGTAATTAAGAATTAAAAATTTGCATGCTTCATCTAACTAGAGCAACTCACTTAACATTTATCTATGATTACCAAAATGGACTAGAGGAATCACAATTAGTAATAGCCTATTATTATGCTTCGTTTTCAAACGGCAAGTTATTAAACATAAATATACGATCACAGAAACGGTCAAGAGAAACGAAATTTAGTAATAATAATTAATTAATTCTTATTATGCTTCCTTCAAATACAGCAACTTATTAAACGTTAATCAACAATCATAGAAACGGATAAGAGAAAATACGTTTAGTAATTAATAAATTTAAAATTTGTATGCTTCATCTTAGTAAGGCAACTCATTTAACGTTAATCTATAGTTACAAAGACGGACTAGAGAAATCACAACTAATAATTCAGAATTAAACATTATGATGCTTCCTTTAAATACAGCAACTTATTAAACGTTATTCTAAGTACGATCATAAAACGGACAAAAGATATAACTTTTAGTAATTAATTAAGAATTGAATATTACTATGCTTCATTTAATACGGTAACTTATTGAACGTTAGTCTACGATGGTAGAAACAGACAAAAGAAATCAAAATTTACATTTTAAAATAAATATCATTATGATTAATTTCTATACGGTAATTATACAACATTAATCTAGAATCTTAGGAACGGATAATAGAAATTACGTTTAGTAATTTGTAATTAAAAATTTATAAGCTTCATCTAACTATGGCAACTCATTTAAAATTAATCTATAATTACAAAAACGCACTATAGAAATTACCGTTAGTAATTCAGAAATATATATTATTATGTTTGTTATTCAAACGGCTATTTATTCAACGTAAATCTACGTTTATCGAAATGGTCAAGAGAAATGACGTTTAGTAATTAGTAATTAATTGTTTTTTGTTTCCTTTAAATACAGCAACTTATTAAACTGTAATCTACGATCATAGAAAGGGACAAGAGAAATCAGTTCTGAAACGTAAATCTACACTCATAGAAACGGGCAAGAGAAATCAGTTCTTAAACGTAAAGCAATACTCATAGAAACAGAGAAGAGAAATCAGTTCTTAAAAGTAAATATGCACTCATATAAACAGACAAGAGAAATCAGTTCTTACACGTAAATCTATACTCATAGAAACAGAGAAGAGAAATCAGTTCTTAAACGTAAATCTACACTCATAGAAACGGACAAGAAAAATCAGTTCTTAAACGTAAATCTATACTCATAGAAACAGACAAGAGAAATCAGTTCCTAAACGTAAATCTACACTCATAGAAACGGACAAGAGAAATCAGTTCTTAAACGTAAATCTACACTCATAGAAACGGACAAGAGAAATCATATCTTAAACGTAAATCTACACTCATAGAAACGGAGAAGAGAAATCGGTTCTTAAACGTAAATCTACACACATAGAAACGGACAAGAGAAATCAGTTCTTAAACGTAAATCTACACTCATAGAAACGGACAGGAGAAATCAGTTCTTAAACGTAAATCTACACTAATAGAAACGGACAGAAGAAATCAGTTCTTAAACGTAAATCTACACTAATAGAAACGGACAAGAGAAATCATCTTATGTTTAATTTAAATGCACCAAAGTATTCAATATCACCCTACAATTATCCACACGGGCAACAGAAATCACTTTAGTAATTAAGAATAATATATTATTATGCTTCTTTTATATTCATCTCTTTTGGCAATAAAGAATTAGGAATATTGTGATAAATGGTATTAGGTAATGAAGAATTAAATATTATGACGTTTCTTTTACATTTATCTCCATGTTCAATTCAAATTTACAATCATAGATGTAGGATGAAGAAATCTACTTTTAATTAGGATATTGTGCATCTTTTATATTCACTTCGTGTAATCTCTAAGCTCTAATCATAGAGGTAGGAAATAGAAATCACCTTAAATAATGATTCACTAATATTATTATATCTGCTCAATAAGGAAAGACAATATTATGATGGTTAGAAAAATAGTTTAGGTCTGATCTCTGTGTGTCTATTTCTATAAACCGAAGTCTTAGGGATGTCCTTACCTTTTCTATCACACATACAAAAAATAAAGTTTAATATACATTGTGTAATGGTTAGCGAAATTGAATGAAAGGTATTATTAAGCTATTCAAAACTGTTTTAGTTTATACTGATAAGGGCTTAAGAACAAAAGTGTCATTCAGATTCCTAAACAGAGTAGCAAAAAATAGATACCATAGTACAAGGACAGATAGATACGGCAAGAGAAAAAGAAAACTTACACGACAATAGAACAGCAAAAGATATATAAACCATAGAGCAGGAAAAAATGGATACGACTATAGAGGACAAAAAATAGATTCGACAATAGAGGAGGAAAAAATAGGTAAGACGATAGAGGACAAAAAAAGATTCGACCAATAGAGCAGAATTAAATATTATTATTATTCATTTCCCTTAGGCAAATAATTTAACGTTAATGTACAATCATAGAAACGGACAGATAAATCACTATTGTCTAATTAGTAATTACTGTTATTAAAGTAAATCAAGCTTTACAACAACGGTGAAATATGTGCTCAGATCTCGAGGTCTATAAAAACAGTAAAAGAGTATATCAGAATAATTACGTTTATTTAAAGCTCTAAATAACTGTGACAATTGCTGTATATACTAATATTGTTACGTTAAAAACTGCGACAATATACTAATATTGTTACGTTTACATCACCTCCTATAACAACAGTGACATATATACAAAAACATTTACGTCTACATTACGCCCTATAACAACGGCGACATATATACTATTATTGTTACGTTTACATTTCGCCCAATAATAACGATGACATATATACTAATATTGTTACGTTTTATATTACGCCCTATAACAAGTGAGACATATATACTAATATTGTTACGTTTATACACGTCCTATAATAACGTTGACATATATACTAATATTGTTACGTTTACATCACGCCCTATAACAACGGTGACATATATACTAATATTGTTACGTTTATATCACGTCCTATAATAACGTTGACATATATACTAATATTGTTACGTTTACATCACGCCCTATAACAACGGTGACATATATAGACCTACTAATATTGTTACGTTTATATCACGTCCTATAATAACGTTGACATATATACTAATATTGTTACGTTTACATCACGCCCTATAACAACTGAGACATATATACTAATATTGTTACGTTTACATCACGCCCTATAATAACGGTGACATATATACTAATATTGTTACGTTTACATCACGCCCTGTAACAACTGATTCATATATACTAATATTGTTACGTTTACATCACGCCCTAGAGCAACTGTGACATATATACTAATATTTTTACGTTTACATTTCGCCCTAGAACAACGGTGACATATATACTAATATTGTTACGTTTACATCACGCCTTATAAGAGTGGTAACATATATATTAATATTGTTCCGTTGACATCACGCCCTATAACAACTGTGACATATATACTAATATTGTTACGTTTTAATTTCGCCTTATAATAACGGTGACATATATACTAATATTGTTACGTTTACATCACGCCCTGTAACAACTGATTCATATATACTAATATTGTTACGTTTACATCACGCCCTAGAGCAACTGTGACATATATACTAATATTTTTAAGTTTACATTTCGCCCTAGAACAACGGTGACATATATACTAATATTGTTACGTTTACATCACGCCTTATAACAGTGGTGACATATATACTAATATTGTTACTTTTACATCACGTCCTATAACAACTGAGACATATATATTAATATTGTTACGTTTACATTTCGCCCTATAATAACGGAGACATATATACTAATATTGTTACGTTTACATCAAGCCCTATAACAACGGTGACATATATACTAATATTGTTACGTTTATATCACGTCCTATAATAACGATGACATATATACTAATATTGTTACGTTTACAACACGCCCTATAACAACGGTGACATAATAGACCTACTAATATTGTTACGTTTATATCACGTCCTATAATAAGGTTGACATATATACTAATATTGTTACGTTTACATCACGCCTTATAAGAGTGGTAACATATATATTAATATTGTTCCGTTGACATCTCGTCCTATAACAACTGAGACATATATAGTAATATTGTTACGTTTACATTTCGCCCTATAATAACGGTGACATATATACTAATATTGTTACGTTTACATCACGTCCTGTAACAACTGATTCATATATACTAATATTGTTACGTTTACATCACGCCCTAGAGCAACTGTGACATATATACTAATATTTTTACGTTTACATTTCGCCCTAGAACAACGGTGACATATATACTAATATTGTTACGTTTACATCACGCCTTATAACAGTGGTGACATATATACTAATATTGTTACGTTTACATCACGTCCTATAACAACTGAGACATATATACTAATATTGTTACGTTTACATTTCGCCCTATAATAACGGTGACATATATACTAATATTGTTACGTTTACATCACGCCCTATAACAACTGCGACATATATAATAATATTGTTACGTTTACATTTCGCCCTGTAATAACGGTGACATATATACTAATATTGTTACGTTTACATCACGTCCTTAAATCGCTACAAAAATTGCTATTATAACGGATATAAATACACTATTTCATTACATATATTTGAAGCACTATGACAATGTAATTTACTTTGATTATTTCGTTTGTAGTAACCTCTTCAACAATCGCTTTTGACAATATTTTGATTCAAAATCTCACTAGAGGTCCATAATCAATTTGTTAAATAATGACAATGTCTTTCGGAACAATGACCACACTTCTCGAAATTGAAACATACAGCGAGTGGGTAATCAATGTCACCCTTCACACCTCATACCAAACGGTTTGTAAAAGAGAAAGGGGTAGCTTTGAAATACCAAAGAGATCGTTCCTTCAATTGTGTGGTGTATCACACAGAATAGGCGCATGCGACCAGAATGTTTTTTTACAAGTATACTTAGTTTTGTTTTACTTATTTCTCATATACCCCTAATAGAGAGAAACGAAAAAAATTGTTGAAGAAATATCCGTTTTTCGTTTACCTAAAATAGTGCTTTGTTTTTACGTGATATCACTGAGTTGTAGCCTAAATGTTTACACGTATTTTAATATTTTTTTGTTTATGAGTAGGTCTACATTTTGATGGAATCTCAAGATTTTACCTTCTATTAATTGAACGATTCTCAAATTGGAGTCTGCCATAGGACTCAATTATAGCTATTAGGTACAACTAGAATGAAATCCGATATTACAAGAAATACATGAAAATATACTGCCCGTACTTGTTAACGTAAACTCCCTAGATTTAAATTATATATAAAACATTAAAATTCTTACAGAAAGGAACCCGACATTACAGCCAAATCTTAAAAATATACTGCCCGTACTTGTTAACGTAAACTCCCTAGATTCAAATTATATATAAAACATTAAAATTCTTACAGAAAGGAACCCGACATTACAGCCAAATCTTAAAAATATACTGTCTGTACTTGTTAACGTAAACTCCGTAGATTCAAATTATATATAAAACATTAAAATTCTTACAGAAAGGAACCCGACATTACAGCCAAATCTTAAAAATATACTTCCCGTACTTGTTAACGTAAACTCCCTAGATTCAAATTATATATAAAACATTAAAATTCTTACAGAAAGGAACCCGACATTACAGCCAAATCTTAAAAATATACTGCCCGTACTTGTTCGTAAACTCCGTAGATTCAAATTATATATAAAACATTAAAATTCTTACAGAAAGGAACCCGACATTACAGCCAAATCTTAAAAATATACTGCCCGTACTTGTTAACGTAAACTCCCTAGATTCAAATTATATATAAAACATTAAAATTCTTACAGAAAGGAACCCGACATTACAGCCAAATCTTAAAAATATACTGCCCGTACTTGTTAACGTAAACTCCCTAGATTCAAATTATATATAAAACATTAAAATTCTTACAGAAAGGAACCCGACATTACAGCCAAATCTTAAAAATATACTGCCCGTACTTGTTAACGTAAACTCCCTAGATTCAAATTATATATAAACCATTAAAATTCTTACAGAAAGGAACCCGACATTACAGCCAAATCTTAAAAATATACTGCCCGTACTTGTTAACGTAAACTCCGTAGATTCAAATTATATATAAAACATTAAAATTCTTACAGAAAGGAACCCGACATTACAGCCAAATCTTAAAAATATACTGCCCGTACTTGTTAACGTAAACTCCGTAGATTCAAATTATATATATAAAACATTAAAATTCTTACAGAAAGGAACCCGACATTACAGCCAAATCTTAAAAATATACTGCCCGTACTTGTTCGTAAACTCCGTAGATTCAAATTATATATAAAACATTAAAATTCTTACAGAAAGGAACCCGACATTACAGCCAAATCTTAAAAATATACTTCCCGTACTTGTTAACGTAAACTCCCTAGATTCAAATTATATATAAAACATTAAAATTCTTACAGAAAGGAACCCGACATTACAGCCAAATCTTAAAAATATACTGCCCGTACTTGTTCGTAAACTCCGTAGATTCAAATTATATATAAAACATTAAAATTCTTACAGAAAGGAACCCGACATTACAGCCAAATCTTAAAAATATACTGCCCGTACTTGTTAACGTAAACTCCCTAGATTCAAATTATATATAAAACATTAAAATTCTTACAGAAAGGAACCCGACATTACAGCCAAATCTTAAAAATATACTGCCCGTACTTGTTAACGTAAACTCCCTAGATTCAAATTATATATAAAACATTAAAATTCTTACAGAAAGGAACCCGACATTACAGCCAAATCTTAAAAATATACTGCCCGTACTTGTTAACGTAAACTCCCTAGATTCAAATTATATATAAACCATTAAAATTCTTACAGAAAGGAACCCGACATTACAGCCAAATCTTAAAAATATACTGCCCGTACTTGTTAACGTAAACTCCGTAGATTCAAATTATATATAAAACATTAAAATTCTTACAGAAAGGAACCCGACATTACAGCCAAATCTTAAAAATATACTGCCCGTACTTGTTAACGTAAACTCCGTAGATTCAAATTATATATATATAAAACATTAAAATTCTTACAGAAAGGAACCCGACATTACAGCCAAATCTTAAAAATATACTGCCCGTACTTGTTCGTAAACTCCGTAGATTCAAATTATATATAAAACATTAAAATTCTTACAGAAAGGAACCCGACATTACAGCCAAATCTTAAAAATATACTGCCCGTACTTGTTAACGTAAACTCCGTAGATTCAAATTATATATAAAACATTAAAATTCTTACAGAAAGGAACCCGACATTACAGCCAAATCTTAAAAATATACTGCCCGTACTTGTTAACGTAAACTCCCTAGATTCAAATTATATATAAAACATTAAAATTCTTACAGAAAGGAACCCGACATTACAGCCAAATCTTAAAAATATACTGCCCGTACTTGTTAACGTAAACTCCGTAGATTCGAATTATATATAAAACATTAAAATTCTTACAGAAAGGAACCCGACATTACAGCCAAATCTTAAAAATATACTGCCCGTACTTGTTCGTAAACTCCGTAGATTCAAATTATATATAAAACATTAAAATTCTTACAGAAAGGAACCCGACATTACAGCCAAATCTTAAAAATATACTGCCCGTACTTGTTAACGTAAACTCCGTATATTCAAATTATATATAAAACATTAAAATTCTTACAGAAAGGAACCCGACATTACAGCCAAATCTTAAAAATATACTGCCCGTACTTGTTAACGTAAACTCCCTAGATTCAAATTATATATAAAACATTAAAATTCTTACAGAAAGGAACCCGACATTACAGCCAAATCTTAAAAATATACTGCCCGTACTTGTTAACGTAAACTCCCTAGATTCAAATTATATATAAAACATTAAAATTCTTACAGAAAGGAACCCGACATTACAGCCAAATCTTAAAAATATACTGCCCGTACTTGTTAACGTAAACTCCCTAGATTCAAATTATATATAAAACATTAAAATTCTTACAGAAAGGAACCCGACATTACAGCCAAATCTTAAAAATATACTGCCCGTACTTGTTAACGTAAACTCCGTAGATTCAAATTATATATAAAACATTAAAATTCTTACAGAAAGGAACCCGACATTACAGCCAAATCTTAAAAATATACTGCCCGTACTTGTTAACGTAAACTCCGTAGATTTAAATTATATATAAACCATTAAAATTCTTACAGAAAGGAACCCGACAATACAGCCAAATCTTAAAAAATATACTGCCCGTACTTGTTAACGTAAACTCCGTAGATTCAAATTATATATAAAACATTAAAATTCTTACAGAAAGGGACCCGACATTACAGCCAAATCTTAAAAAATATACTGCCCGTACTTGTTAACGTAAACTCCGTAGATTCAAATGATATATAAAACATTAAAATTCTTACAGAAAGGGACCCGACATTACAGCCAAATCTTAAAAAATATACTGCCCGTACTTGTTAACGTAAACTCCCTAGATTCAAATGATATATAAACCATTAAAATTCTTACAGAAAGGAACCCGACATTACAGCCAAATCTTAAAAATATACTGCCCGTACTTGTTAACGTAAACTCCGTAGATTCAAATTATATATAAAACATTAAAATTCTTACAGAAAGGAACCCGACATTACAGCCAAATCTTAAAAAATATACTTCCCGTACGTGTTAACATACACTACGTACATTCAAAATGTAAATAAAGCCTTAAATTAAAAATTAAAGCATTATCATTGTTCAAAAATCGGCTGAAAGTAACACAAATTTTTTATTACAGATTTGAAAATATACTGACCGTACACAATACACAATATTTAAGAAACCTCCGATATCATGAATAGATCCAAATATAGTGCCCGTGTTTGGATACAGTTCATTAAGACTGCAGTTCATTAGATCATCTGTAAACTTAATACTGTATTTAAAATACCCTACGATATTAGTAATTGATCCAAATATATTGCCCGTGCTGGGATACAGTTCATTAAGACACTAATCACTAGAAAATATGACATCATCTGTAAACTTAATATTGTATTTAAGAAACCCTCCGATATTAGGATTATATCCAAATATACTGCCCGTGCTGGGTAACAATTCATTAAGACACTAGGCCTAACCACTATAAAATATAAGATATCATCTGTAAACATAAAACTGTATTTAAGAAACCCTCCGATTAAAGGAATAGATCCCAATATCCTGCCCGTGCTGGGAAATAATTCATTAAGACACTAGGCCTAACCACTATAAAATATAAGATATCATCTGTAAACATAATACTGTATTTAAGAAACCCTCCGATTAAAGGAATAGATCCAAATATACTGCCCGTGCTGTGATACAATTCATTAAGACACTAGGCCTAACCACTATAAAATATAAGATATCATCTGTAAACATAATACTGTATTTAAGAAACCCTCCGATATTAGGAATAGATCCAAGTATACTGCCCGTGATGGGATACAATTCATTAAGACACTAGGCCTAACCACTATAAAATATAAGATATCATCTGTAAACATAATACTGTATTTAAGAAACCCTCCGATATTAGGAATAGATCCAAGTATACTGCCCGTGATGGGATACAATTCATTAAGACACTAACCACTAGAAAATATAAGATATCATCTGTAAACATAATACTGTATTTAAGAAACCCTCAGATATTAGGAATAGATCCAAGTATACTGCCCGTGATGGGATACAATTCATTAAGACACTAGGCCTAACCACTATAAAATATAAGATATCATCTGTAAACATAATACTGTATTTAAGAAACCCTCCGATATTAGGAATAGATCCAAGTATACTGCCCGTGATGGGATACAATTCATTAAGACACTAACCACTAGAAAATATAAGATATCATCTGTAAACATAATACTGTATTTAAGAAACCCTCAGATATTAGGAATAGATCCAAGTATACTGCCCGTGATGGGATACAATTCATTAAGACACTAGGCCTAACCACTATAAAATATAAGATATCATCTGTAAACATAATACTGTATTTAAGAAACCCTCCGATATTAGGAATAGATCCAAGTATACTGCCCGTGATGGGATACAATTCATTAAGACACTAACCACTAGAAAATATAAGATATCATCTGTAAACATAATACTGTATTTAAGAAACCCTCAGATATTAGGAATAGATCCAAGTATACTGCCCGTGATGGGATACAATTCATTAAGACACTAGGCCTAACCACTATAAAATATAAGATATCATCTGTAAACATAATACTGTATTTAAGAAACCCTCCGATATTAGGAATAGATCCAAGTATACTGCCCGTGATGGGATACAATTCATTAAGACACTAACCACTAGAAAATATAAGATATCATCTGTAAACATAATACTGTATTTAAGAAACCCTCAGATATTAGGAATAGATCCAAGTATACTGCCCGTGATGGGATACAATTCATTAAGACACTAACCACTAGAAAATATAAGATATCATCTGTAAACATAATACTGTATTTAAGAAACCCTCCGATATTAGGAATAGATCCAAGTATACTGCCCGTGATGGGATACAATTCATTAAGACACTAACCACTAGAAAATATAAGATATCATCTGTAAACATAATACTGTATTTAAGAAACCCTCAGATATTAGGAATAGATCCAAGTATACTGCCCGTGATGGGATACAATTCATTAAGACACTAGGCCTAACCACTATAAAATATAAGATATCATCTGTAAACATAATACTGTATTTAAGAAACCCTCCGATATTAGGAATAGATCCAAGTATACTGCCCGTGATGGGATACAATTCATTAAGACACTAACCACTAGAAAATATAAGATATCATCTGTAAACATAATACTGTATTTAAGAAACCCTCAGATATTAGGAATAGATCCAAGTATACTGCCCGTGATGGGATACAATTCATTAAGACACTAGGCCTAACCACTATAAAATATAAGATATCATCTGTAAACATAATACTGTATTTAAGAAACCCTCCGATATTAGGAATAGATCCAAGTATACTGCCCGTGATGGGATACAATTCATTAAGACACTAACCACTAGAAAATATAAGATATCATCTGTAAACATAATACTGTATTTCAGAAACCCTCAGATATTAGGAATAGATCCAAATATACTGCCAAATAAATCTAGTTACAACATTTATGAAACACGCCGATATCAAAAATAGTTCGACATTACATCTCGTACGTTGAAAAAGTGAACAGAAATGTTTAAGTAAATGTAAATATAAGATATCAAATCTAGTCACGATATTAATGAAACCCGTTGATATCAGGAATAGTTGCAAATATACAGCTGCTACGTGGAAACAGTAAACAACATTGTGTAAGTGAATGAAAATATGAGATATAAAATCCTGTCACAATATTTATCAAAACTGCCGATATCAGTAATAGTCGCAAATATACAGCTCGTAACTGGATACAATGAATAAAAATGTTTAAGTGAATGAAAATATAAGATGTCAAATCTAGTTTCAATATTTATTTATGAAACTCGCCGTATCAGAAATAGTTGCACGTTTACAGCCGGTACGTGAAAACAGTTAACAGAAATGTTTAAATAAATAAATATTATAAGATATCTAAACTAGCCCCGTCACTATACTTTTCAAAACCACCGATATCATTAATAGTCGCAAATATATAGCTCGTACGTGGATACAGTGACTATAAATGTTTAAGTTAATGAAAATATAAGATGTCAAATCTAGTGGCAATATTTATGAAACCCGCAGATATCAGGAAGAAGAGTAAGTATACATCCCGTACTAGGAAATAGAGAAACCCTGTAGGGCGAAAATCCCATATTAACAATGTAGAGTAGGCCTAAATATAATTTAAGATATTAACTCTAATCACAATTTTTATGATATACGCTGATATCAGGAATAGTCGCAAATATACATGTGTGTTGATGAGTTTATTTAAAACTAGTTATAAACTAGGAGAGTCGGCGTACCTTAGTACCTTTCGACACGTAACCGACTCTAACCCAAAGAAAAGAAGGAGGAAGAGAAGTTATAAACTACCAGCAGCACCACTACCCCCACGAAACGTTTCCTCAACACATGCCCCTCAGAGGTGAAACCCACGGAGAGGCCGAGCATGCTCCCGTGGCACCATTTTTAACTACGGCTTAATTATCAGCTTCGCCCCAATGCCCTGAATGGTCGCGGACACCCGTGATCGTACATGAGCATAAACCACCATGCACGACCACTGCGGTTTTGGTTTCCCTTCATGTTCAGAACATGAATTAACAGAACACTCCAGGACACCAATCCCAAAATATACATCCCGTACGTAGAAACAGTGATGTTTAAGTACATGAAAATATAAGATGTCAAATCTAGTCACAATATTTTTGAAACCCGCCGTTATCAGGAATAGTAGCAAATATACAGTGTCTTTAGAGTTTAGGTATAAAACTTAACCAGAAGGGCAGGCGCACTTGGATCCACTCGACAAAATACCATACCGACATTTTTTAGAGTAGGTAACGGGAGCAATCTAAACCACTAGCACGCCACTACCCACCACGAAACCATTCCTCAGCGCATGCTCCCAGAAGCCGAAAGCGCTGAATAGGCTGAGCATGTTTCCATGGTACTCATATTGGCAAGGTTCCCCCAGTCACTTTTGATGAGTCGCCACCGGTCCGCTTACGCGATACCATCCCCCACCAAATCACTGACCATTAGCCAAATACATAGAATAGGGTAGCACACCAGACGAACCTGGACGCTAAAAAAGCTTTCTCCCAGTTTTCTTAAGACGGCACCGTGGGGTATAGTGCACGATCCGATTTTAGGAGGCTCTCTTCTCCTATATCTCATGTTAGCAAGGTTCCCCGAGCAACGTGATCATCCTTCAGGTTGCTCATGCGATACCTTACCTCACATCTATACCGAGGGCGACGCCTGTAACCATCTATATGGGATAGAGTAGCCTAACATCACGGTTTTAATGGTCAACACCGTGAAGTACAATGCTGACCCGCGGTCGCACATATACAGCTCGTATGTGGAAACAGTGAACAGAAATGTTTAAGTAAATGAAAATATCAGATATCAAATCTAGTCCCAATATTTATGAATCCCGTCGATATCAGGAATAGTAACAAATATACAGCTCGTACGTGGAAATGGTGAATATATATGATTAAGTTAATAAAAATATATCATATCAAATCTAGTACTAATATTTATGAAACCTGCCGATATCAGGAAGAGTGCGTATACAGCCCGTGCTTTGAATTAGTGTATTGAAAATAAAAATATAAGATGTTAGGTCTAGTCACAATATTTATGAAACCTGTCAATATTAGGAATAAGCTAGTAGCAAATATACAACTTATATTTGGAAATGGTGAGTTAATGTAGATATAAAATATCAAGTTTAATCACAATAAATATAAACACATCGATATCATGAAGAATTCTTACCTATACAGCCCATACTAAGACTATATAGAAGTAGAAGATAAATACAAATATACCATGACAAATCTAGTCACAATGTTTATGTAACCAGTCGATTTTAGGACTAGT
Source organism: Aphrophora alni (assembly GCA_963513935.1). NCBI lineage: Eukaryota > Metazoa > Arthropoda > Insecta > Hemiptera > Aphrophoridae > Aphrophora > Aphrophora alni. Next base: position 56,329,674 of record OY740765.1, on the reverse strand, counting down.
AGCAAATATACTGATTGTACGTGGAAACAGTGAACAGAAGTTTTCAAGTCAATGTAAATTTAAGATGTCAATGCTAATCACAATATTTATAAAACCCGCAGATATTAGGAATAGATACAAGCAAATGTACGGCTTGTAATTGGAACAGCGGCTACAAATGGTGAGTAAATGAAAATATAAGATGTCAACTCTAGTCACATTATTTATAATACCCATCGATATCAGGAATAGTAACAAATGTACAGCTTGTAACTGGAAACAGTGGATACTAATGGTGAGTAAATGAAAATATAAGATGTCAACTCTAGTCACAATATTTATAATACCCATCGATATCAGGAATAGTAACAAATATACAGCTTGTAACTGGAAACAGTGGATACTAATGGTGAGTAAATGAAAATATAAAATGTCAACTCTAGTCACAATATTTATAATACCCATCGATATCAGGAATAGTAACAAATGTACAGCTTGTAACTGGAAACAGTGGATACTAATGGTGAGTAAATGAAAATATAAGATGTCAACTCTAGTCACAATATTTATAATACCCATCGATATCAGGAATAGTAACAAATGTACAGCTTGTAACTGGAAACAGTGGATACTAATGGTGAGTAAATGAAAATATAAGATGTCAACTCTAGTCACAATATTTATAATACCCATCGATATCAGGAATAGTAACAAATGTACAGCTTGTAACTGGAAACAGTGGATACTAATGGTGAGTAAATGAAAATATAAAATGTCAACTCTAGTCACAATATTTATAATACCCATCGATATCAGGAATAGTAACAAATGAACAGCTTGTAACTGGAAACAGTGGATACTAATGGTGAGTAAATGAAAATATAAAATGTCAACTCTAGTCACAATATTTATAATACCCATCGATATCAGGAATAGTAACAAATGTACAGCTTGTAACTGGAAACAGTGGATACTAATGGTGAGTAAATGAAAATATAAGATGTCAACTCTAGTCACAATATTTATAATACCCATCGATATCAGGAATAGTAACAAATGTACAGCTTGTAACTGGAAACAGTGGATACTAATGGTGAGTAAATGAAAATATAAAATGTCAACTCTAGTCACAATATTTATAATACCCATCGATATCAGGAATAGTAACAAATGAACAGCTTGTAACTGGAAACAGTGGATACTAATGGTGAGTAAATGAAAATATAAAATGTCAACTCTAGTCACAATATTTATAATACCCATCGATATCAGGAATAGTAACAAATGTACAGCTTGTAACTGGAAACAGTGGATACTAATGGTGAGTAAATGAAAATATAAGATGTCAACTCTAGTCACAATATTTATGATACCCGTCGATATCAGGAATAGTAACAAATGTACAGCTTGTAACTGGAAACAGTGGATACTAATGGTGAGTAAATGAAAATATAAGATGTCAACTCTAGTCACAATATTTATAATACCCATCGATATCAGGAATAGTAACAAATGTACAGCTTGTAACTGGAAACAGTGGATACTAATGGTGAGTAAATGAAAATATAAGATGTCAACTCTAGTCACAATATTTATGATACCCGTCGATATCAGGAATAGTAACAAATGTACAGCTTGTAACTGGAAACAGTGGATACTAATGGTGAGTAAATGAAAATATAAGATGTCAACTCTAGTCACAATATTTATAATACCCATCGATATCAGGAATAGTAACAAATATACAGCTTGTAACTGGAAACAGTGGATACTAATGGTGAGTAAATGAAAATATAAGATGTCAACTCTAGTCACAATATTTATGATACCCGTCGATATCAGGAATAGTAACAAATGTACAGCTTGTAACTGGAAACAGTGGATACTAATGATGAGTAAATGAAAATATAAGATGTCAACTCTAGTCACAATATTTATGATACCCGTCGATATCAGGAATAGTAACAAATGTACAGCTTGTAACTGGAAACAGTGGATACTAATGGTGAGTAAATGAAAATATAAGATGTCAACTCTAGTCATAATATTCCGATGTCATTAGGAATAATAGCAAATATACAGCTTGTAACTGGAAACAGTGGATACAAATGGTGAGTAAATGAAAATATAAGATGTCCAAACTAGTCATAGTAATGATGAAACCACATGATTTCAGGAATAAACGCAAATATACAGCCTGTACTTGGAAACAGTCGATAGAAATGATAAGTAAATTTAAATATAAGAGGTCAACTCTAGTCATAATATTTATGAAATCAGCAGATGTTGGGAATAAACACAAATATGTAGGTATTTTCGTAAATAGATCTTTGATCTTGTATACAATTTAAAATGTAAAATCAACCGTAATATCAACAATTGTACAACTCTGCCATATCAAGAATAGGCTTCCTCCTACTATCAAACTATATATTTAGTGAACTATATTTATTATTATTGAATCCTACTTTAAAAATAAATTTGTCATTCAGTGTTATTTTGTTTTCTACAACAATAGCACTTATATAATATATAATAATAATACTTCATATTAGTTAATACTTCAGAGTTAAGTTACAGAACGTTCTATACTGAATCAACTTATTGGCCTTACAGACCAGTTTCATTTTATGATAACAAAATTCTTTCGATATATGTGATGGATGACCACTGTAGTCTACTAGTAGTTATTTACATAATTTATTTGTCATGATTAAAATATAATCTTTGGCATATGGTGTAAATTTTGGAACAAATTAAAACATAAATATGAACAATTCATCATCAACCAATAATTTTAAATACAGAACAATTGTACATGGGCAGGATGGAAGAGTAAAAATTGTCTACCTCAAAACGGAAAATATTTAAATTAGCTAAATTTTAGTTCTTTACTATTGTTAGCCATCTAAGATTAAGAGCACTGATTTTCATCATTGATATTAAACTTGAATTATCATTCGACCTGTGTTTACTTTGAAAAATTTAATTGTTATAGTCCCTCAAAATAAATATTAAAAGTTTAAACAGAATCCCGATATCTCGAGGAGAAAATAGGTAAAGTGTTTACATGAATTTCGATTCACCCTGTAAATCGTTAAACACTGTACATAATTAAATAATCTCGTTTGGTGGACGCTGGATCCATCTAATACCTCTACAATTAATTAAGATATCATTTTACGACAAAGATCCGAACCATTAGCAATGTGTATGAAACCATAACTTCACAGATTTGTAAACTTAATTTGTAACGGCTGAAGTTCAATTAGAGGATTCGCAACGGAATTAACTAGCCCATGGGAGGAGCAGGATAAGCATGCGTCGAGTATTTAATTTTATTTTATTAAATTAACAGTCAATAATATTATATGCTGTTGTGAGTCTGTATTAAGTAATAAATTGAATAGCAATCGATAGGTTACGGAGCGTGATTATCATTATATCGGTTGGTGTGAAACAAGTAAAATTCTACTGCTGTTACAGGTATTATTAATTTAAATTAGCTTTCCTTACATTTTGTCGTAGTATACTAAACTCTTTTTCTGTTTAGTTTGCAAGAAATACTGTTTATTTCCAAAGTACTTTCAATTTAAAAGGTATATATTTCAGGTATATATTATATTTCACATTTAAAATGTTTAACTTCAAATTTAACGAGGTAATTTCTACAGTTATTTCCCCAGGTTTTATTTCGTTATCTTTATTTTTATAAAGATTTGGAAATATTTTATAGACTAAGTGGTAATGAACATTACAGAGTGTTCGTAAGATAAATTAGAAAACGTTTTATTAGGTTACCTAAATGCCATAAAACATTTTTACACAAATTCGTCTTTCTTGGGCTCATATTTTATAACTTTGCCTAAATATAAAAACATACCTATAAAGCATATCTTTAATATTTTCCATTTTAAGTTAGACTTAAAATTTTATTTTCTCTTTCCCCAGTGGCAGTAGAAACTTTTTTTTAAATCGTCCAATAACAACTGGCAAAAATATTGTTCTATTACGAGTGATGATTAACAGCAACTCTGTATGTTTGCATTAATATTTGTCTTAGTGTGAGTAAATGTGTTTACTGATACACGTTTCAAGACATTTTAAATGTCCTTATTGTAGGATTTCCACAGAGCAAATAGTCGTTTTTAAAATGTGTAATGTTTATGTTAGTATTTAAAAGTATGATTTATTGTTTATAGTAAGTAGATATTTTGTTTTGTTTATCGTACAGAGTGCTTTCGTTTGTATTTTTAAAATTTGAATAATTTTGTTGTTCTGTGGAAGTTAATAAATTTCATTTCAATTGAATTTTTAAATCTTAACCCTCTGTATTCACAGTTTTCTGATGTTACGGTTGTAGTGTAAAAAAATTGTTATATGAGAATTGTAAATACCGTAAGAATCGTAATAGGAGAGAAAAATACTTATAATTTGTTCTTGTTGTTTAAAGACGAAAATCATCTTAAGAAAATAATAAAATAGAGACTCCTAGAATAGTCTAATAGCGTCGGGAAAAAACCACGAGTTGGTCACGAGAAACCTGATAGAAAATATGAAAGAGACGGATCTAACCCTAGATTACATTAGAAAGGTGTAGATCCAGCTAGGAAAGCTCGGTCTTCCCACACCCGTATTCAAAATCAGTAATTAAAGACTTACTTCTAGCAGTTCTTAATTTTAATTACAGATATATTTAAGTAGGCCTACTTGAAAAAAATCTCCAACTCGTGATGTCAAAAATCATTACGCCGATTAGGCGTTTCAACTACTCATAATGAATACGGATGTGGCAATCCCAAGGTATGTATCTACACCTTTCTTCATCTAGTCTTGGGTTAAATCCCTCTGTTTTATCTTCCTATCGATTCTCTCTTGACCAACTATTGCTCTCTTCCAGCCCTGATGCTAGTAGAGTATTTGAGGGCTAGGCTAGGTTAGGTTAGGTTGCGTATTTTATAATTTGTTTTGTAAGCGATTTTTTAAGTCATCTCGTTTTAAGGATAAAATAAAGCTTAAATTTTCAAAATATTTTAATATTATAAATGAGCTACAATTGTTTCGACTTGCGGCATCATCGGGCAACATTTCGATCTTCATTTTCGTCCTAGTACTTAACATGAAAATGAAACAGCTAGTTTTGAACTGTGTTAGATGAGACATTTCGGAAAGATGAACCAAATATTTATTTGTATGTTGTAAAGGTATTTTTAAAAAGTTTTTATAAACGCCGTAAATGCTGGAAAGTGAGGTTGAAAAAAATGTAAGACCTGTTTATTCTCACCATCTCGATCAAGTCTAGATTCGCTTATGACTGAGTACTACTGGGAAACTTATAAATCTCTTTTTGGTGATTACTACATAATTACCAAGAAACTTTACTTAAAACTGAGCAAAAAATGTACGTAAATTATCATCTACGTATGTAAACTCAATTGGCGTATTTAAAAGCTTGCTTGAGTTCCCGAATGAAATGACGCGACTTGTCACCTGTCCAAGACAAATAATATCATTGGATACATTTTTTTAAATCGCTAAAGACAAAATTACATACAAAATATAAAACTCATTAAAATTCGTTGTTACAAACGACATCTAGGAGTCAATAATATTAATAAATAGAACATTACAGTTAGTAAATAATTTCGGCCAAGAGTCTACTACGATTCAGACGCCACTTACCATTAGACCAATACAGGCTGAGTAAAAATAAAGTGCTACTATCACAAGCGGGGTGGCTTTTTAAATAAACTCCCGGAGAGTCTAAAAATTATTCAAATAATGTGTTTAAGAAAAGCCTAAGACAATTTTTTTATACACTGTGGAGGAGTTTCTCTTATGAAACGACATCTTCATACTTTTCTGTAATATTATTATTTTAATGGGTTGTAATTATTATTGTTTAATTGTTAATTTATTTTAGAAATTTGGTAATTAATTATATTTATTGTGTTAATTTGTTATTAATTGATACAACTTTTACTTTTTATTAGTTATATCTGTTGTGTCTTGTTATATTAATGTGTTTCTTTATTTGCTATCTGTTATGACATTTATGTTATTGACTATTGACGTTGCTATACGATGCGCAAAGTTGCGATGTTAAAATATGATTAAAATGAAATTATAAAAATGTCTACAGCCCAAAACCATAAATATCCCCTAGAAATGGATTCACGAATATTTGTTCCCACTTAGAATTTCGTAACGGAAGGTATTTACGAATGTAAATATTTGCTGAATTCAAAATGAGGATGCAGGAAAACCCGCAGCTTAACTGGCATCCGTAAGACGAACTTGCCAAAGAAGGATTGAGGTTTGTACCATGTTTAAAAAAATTCCAACCAAACATACCATCTATAGAGTGGGGAAAATGTAAATAGCCCTTAAACTAATGCACGATAGCCTATTCATGTTTTGACATGTAAAATTGTTCAAAACGTTAGCAAAAGTAAGATATTACTAAATATAAATATGTGTTGAATTTGAAATAAGAAATACAGCAGAAACCACAGCTCAAACGGCATCCGTGAGACGAACTTGCCAAAGTTGGATTGAGGTTTGTATCATGTTTTAAAAATTCAAACCAATAATAATATTTATAGAGTGAAAAAACTGTAAACGAATCTTAAAACTGATGTATAATATTCACTTTTTGATATGTAAAGTTGTTTATTATTCGCAAAAGAAGATAATAAAGAAATATTAAAAATTGTTCAATTGAAAATAATAGATGCAACAAAAATCGCTATTCAAACGGCATCCGTGAGATAAACTTGCCAAAGATGGATTAAGATTTTGTACCAAATTTCAATAAATTTCAACCGATAATACTATTTATCTATTTATAGAGTAGAAAACTCTATTATAGATTAAAAACTAATACACGATATTCGTCTTTCGACACGTTTACAAAAGGAAGATAGTATTTACAAAATATAAACCTTTATTGAAATCAAAATAAGAAATATAGCAAAAAACGGCAGCTGAAACGGTATTTAGGAGACGAACTAGAGAAAAATAATTATTAAAAAATGGAGCTTTGACCAAAAATCTGACGGATAACTTCAGGAATGAAAAAACTGTTAATATTTTCTAATAACGGATTCACAAATTCACAATTTGACACCTATAAGTGTCTAAGGCAAACACGGTTGTCTAAAAAGGTTTTTTTTTTAATTTAAATAATAACATTCAATTCGAATTGTGTAAAATGACTAAACATCACATAAAAACCTCTCAAGCTAAAAATTTTAAAGAATTTGTTATAGATAATTAATGAAGTTACTATTGTAATAATTTGCAATAAGTTTATACAAAAATAGTAAACAAAGACGTGGACCTTAAAAAGAACTTTTTATTCTCGATTCAAAAGAAAAGCGCATTTTTCATGACTTGCATTCTTTTAAAAATAAAATTTAGAAGAGTGGAATACGATTTTGTTAAAGAAATTTCGAACTAAGGAGCATTTCATAGCACTGTAATGACAGTATAAAATTCACGTAACGAAATGTAAAATGCAGGTTTTAAGTTTACTCTTTTCAATTAGTAGACTACTTTGAGAAACATTTATTTATATTAAATGTCAAAAAATTATAGCATAGTAAGCAAATCAATGGTAAGTTTTAACTTAAACAAAGCACATCTAGTTTTAATAAAGAAAAGAAAATATTTAAATACAAAGAAAACTCAACGAAATAAGTCTCTCAAAAGACCGACATTATTTTTTGACAAGTTGACATTCTCTAATATTAATAAACAAGATTAAGACTAAAACACATCGCATCGCTATCAATACGCATTATAAATGCATGATTTTATAAACATCCTACCAAACCGTTAAAAACGGAAAGCCACAAAAACCTAAGTCAAATAATTTATATTGATTTCTATTTATTCTATATTTTGTAACTTTAATAATATCATATAATAGTAAAAGACTTTGAAGGGATATAGAACTTACATATGACATACAATTATAGTACGAGCAAGAATATCATGTATATTATAATAAACGATGTTACACAAAAGATATTTATTTACTAACGGCCTACCGATTTAAAATAGAAAACTGTAGACAAACAATCTTAAATACTATAAAATAAATATAACAAACAAACGGGAGTCTATTCATGCCATAATAATAATTTAAAATAAATATAACAACAATAAATAAATATAAAGCGAAAATACCCGAAATTGTTGTTCTATCAACGATAGACAATAGTTAACCGTTTAAAAAATACTAACTAATATGGAATGGCCAATAATCTATATGATTATTTGATTGTTTAACAAGCAACAAGAAAAAACTAAAGAATCGCCGACCGCGAATATGAGAACGAAAGCTTTATTGAAAATACCAATGTTCAAAATATGTTGAATAAAATGAAGAATTTTGTTAAATATGGTTAATAAAAGGAAATATATATATTTTTTTTAAATTGTACACCCTATTCTAATCCACAATTTTCCGTTATATAGTTAATCAAATAATTTTTATTAAAAATGTCTATTTTAAAAAATATGTTAAATGTTGTTAATAAAAAGAATAATAAGTTATGTTTTTAAATAATATAAGCTGATCCGCAATATTCCGTCAGAATAACTAATAAAAAAATTTTTACCGAAAATATATGTTTTAAAAATATGTTAAATATTGTTAATAAAAAGAATAATAAGTTATGTTTTTAAATAATATAAGCTGATCCGCAATATTCCGTCAGAATAACTAATAAAAAAATTTTTACCGAAAATATATGTTTTAAAAATATGTTAAATATTGTTAATAAAAAGAATAATAAGTTATGTTTTTAAATAGTATAAGCTGATCCGCAATATTCCGTCAGAATAACTAATAAAAAAATCTTTACCGAAAATATATGTTTTAAAAATATGTTAAATATTGTTAATAAAAAGAATAATAAGTTATGTTTTCAAATAGTATAAGCTGATCCGCAATATTCCGTCAGAATAACTAATAAAAAAGTCTTTACCGAAAATATATGTTTTAAAAATATGTTAAATATTGTTAATAAAAAGAATAATAAGTTATGTTTTTAAATAATATAAGCTGATCCGCAATATTCCGTCAGAATAACTAATAAAAAAATCTTTACCGAAAATATATGTTTTAAAAATATGTTAAATATTGTTAATAAAAAGAATAATAAGTTATGTTTTTAAATAGTATAAGCTGATCCGCAATATTCCGTCAGAATAACTAATAAAAAAATCTTTACCGAAAATATATGTTTTAAAAATATGTTAAATATTGTTAATAAAAAGAATAATAAGTTATGTTTTTAAATAGTATAAGCTGATCCGCAATATTCCGTCAGAATAACTAATAAAAAAGTCTTTACCGAAAATATATGTTTTAAAAATATGTTAAATATTGTTAATATAAAGAATACTAAGATAAGTTATGTTTTTAAATAGTATAAGCTGATCCGCAATATTCCGTCAGAATAACCAATAAAAAATCTTTACCGAAAATATATGTTTTAAAATATGTTAAATATTGTTAATAAAAAGAATAATAAGTTATGTTTTTAAATAGTATAAGCTGATCCGCATTATTCCGTCAGAATAACTAATAAAAAAATCTTTACCGAAAATATATGTTTTAAAAATATGTTAAATATTGTTAATAAAAAGAATAATAAGTTATGTTTTTAAATAGTATAAGCTGATCCGCAATATTCCGTCAGAATAACTAATAAAAAAATCTTTACCGAAAATATATGTTTTAAAAATATGTTAAATATTGTTAATAAAAAGAATAATAAGTTATGTTTTTAAATAGTATAAGCTGATCCGCAATATTCCGTCAGAATAACTAATAAAAAAATCTTTACCGAAAATATATGTTTTAAAAATATGTTAAATATTGTTAATAAAAAGAATAATAAGTTATGTTTTTAAATAGTATAAGCTGATCCGCAATATTCCGTCAGAATAACTAATAAAAAAATCTTTACCGAAAATATATGTTTTAAAATATGTTAAATATTGTTAATAAAAAGAATAATAAGTTATGTTTTTAAATAGTATAAGCTGATCCGCAATATTCCGTCAGAATAACTAATAAAAAAATCTTTACCGAAAATATATGTTTTAAAAATATGTTAAATATTGTTAATAAAAAGAATAATAAGTTATGTTTTTAAATAGTATAAGCTGATCCGCAATATTCCGTCAGAATAACTAATAAAAAAATCTTTACCGAAAATATATGTTTTAAAAATATGTTAAATATTGTTAATAAAAAGAATAATAAGTTATGTTTTTAAATAGTATAAGCTGATCCGCAATATTCCGTCAGAATAACTAATAAAAAAATCTTTACCGAAAATATATGTTTTAAAATATGTTAAATATTGTTAATAAAAAGAATAATAAGTTATGTTTTTAAATAGTATAAGCTGATCCGCAATATTCCGTCAGAATAACTAATAAAAAAATCTTTACCGAAAATATATGTTTTAAAAATATGTTAAATATTGTTAATAAAAAGAATAATAAGATATTTTTTTAAATAGTATAAGCTGATCCGCAATACTCTAATAAAAAATCTTTACCGAAAATATCTGTTTTTCCCTAACGTGTAAGGGAAAAGTAAAATATAGTTAATATGGAAAAAATATGATGAAAAAAAAAAAAAAGTTATAAACATAAACAATATTCAGTTTTAGTAGTTTATAAAATTTTTAATATTTATTTACTATTTAAGCATTAGAAATATGTTAAATATAGTTAATAAAAAAAGATGGAAGAAAATTGTATAAATATAAACAATATTCTGTTTAAGTAGATACAAAATGAAATATTTATTAAAACATTTCACGTTGCCAATATGTTACAAATAAAGAGACGAATAAAATGGAAAAAAAAAATCGTATATTTGTATAAGTTGAACATTAAATAAAGTCTTAGTAGTATATACTAAATGAAAGAAAAAATTGAGATGCAAAACTTTTATAAATATAAAAATATTGTGTCTTAGTAGTTTATACAAAGTGAAGTATTTATTTAATATTTACGAATAAATATGTTATTGTTAATAAAAAGACTAATAAGATTTTTTTTTAAATAGTATAAGCTGATCAGCAATATTCCGTCAGAATAACTAATAAAAAATCATTACTGAAAATAACGGTTTTAAAAATATGTTTTAAAAAAGAATAAGATTTTTTTTTTAATAGTAGGCTATAAGTTGATCCGCAATATTCCGTTAGAATAACTAATAAAACATCATTACTGAAAATATCTGTTTCAAAATATGTTAAATATAGTTTAAACATACACCATATGTCTTAATAACTTATACAAAATGCAAAGCTTTATTGAAAATGGTAACGATAAAAATGTGTTAAATATAGTTAATAAACTGAATAAAAATATTTTCTTTAAATAAAGGATAAACATAAACAATATTTGTCTTATTAACCTATATAAAAAGCAAGCTTTATTAAAAATGGTTGCGATAAAAATGTGTTAAATGTAGTTATTAAAGAGAATAATACGAATTTTAAAATATAGTATAAACAGACAATATATATCTTAATAACTCATACGAAATGCAAACTTTATTTAAAATGTTTTCGTTCGAAATGTGTTAAATAAAGTAAATAAAGAGAACAATAAGAATTTTATTTATAATAAAAATCGGTTAAAATAAAAACATTCACGATATTCGTCTTAACAACTGATATAAAAAGCAAGCTTTATCATAAATGTACGCGTTAAAATATGTTAAATATAGTTAATAAAGAAAAGAATAACATGAAAAATAATTATATAAGTATAAACAATATTCTGTCTTATTAGTTAATCCAAAAGTAAATATTTATAAAAAATGTATGCGTAATAAATATGTTAGATATAGTTAATAAAGGGAAGAATGGAAATGTTTTTATAAACTTAAACAATATTATGTCTTAGTAGTTTCTACAAAATGAAATATTTATGTACAATTTTCGCGTTAGCAATATGTTAAATATGGTTAATAAAGAAATGAATAAGGGAATAGATTGTATAAACATAAACATTTTTCTGTATAGTTTATACAAAATAAAATATTTATTTAAAATTTACGCGTAAAGGAAAAGTAAAATATAGTTAATATGGAAAAAATATGATGAAAAAAATGTTTATCAACATAAACAATATTCAGTTTTAGTAGCTTATAAAAAATTTAATATTTATTTATAATTAAGCGTTATAAATATGTTAAATATAGTTAATAAAAAAAGATGGAAGAAAATTGTATAAATATAAACAATATTCTGTTTTAGTAGATACAAAATGAAATATTTATTAAAACTTTTCACGTTGGCAATATGTTAAAAATACAGAGACTAATAAGATGGAAAAAAATCGTGTAAAGTTGAACAATAAATAAAGTCTTAGTAGTATATACGAAATGAAAGACATAGTGTTAGTAGTTTATATAAATGAAATAACAATGAGATGGAAAAAAATTGTGCAAATATAAAAAATATGTTGTTTTAGTATTTTATACAAAATAAAATATTTATTTAAAATTTTCGTGATAGAAATATGTTATCTTTAGGTAATATAGAAAAGAATAATTTTTTTAAAGTTTATTTTTAATTAAATGGATCATTTTAAATGGATTAAATTTTTTAATGGATCATAAACAATATTCTTTCTTAGTACTTAATACAAAATAAAATATTTACTTAAAATTTTCACGTTAGAAATATGTTATCTTAGGTAATAAAGAAAATAATAAGATTTTTAAATTGTACAAGCCTAAGCAATATTCTGTCTTAAGATTTAATACAAAATAAAATACTAATATAAAATTGTCGCGTTTGAAATATGTTATTTTTACGTAATAAAGAAAGAAATAAGATATTTTTTTAAAATTGTATAAACATACACAATATTCTGTTTTAGTAATTTATACGAGTCAAATCTATATTAACAATATTTTTAAACGAAAGATACATCGAATGTAAGCTACCAGTTTCTACATTATAAAACCCACTATCGATACACCAACAATCCTAAGAATTTAACTACTTTTATTGGAACGTCTTTAAAATATAAATAAATTGTAAAATATTGAAGTGAGATTTATTATTATATTACCAATAAAATATAGGAATATACGTTTACATTAAGTACATAAAGCCTTTATTAAAATAACGCGAGTGGTCTGTCTACATTTTAACCTGTGTCAATTTTAATGTTACTTTATATTTGTCTCCAGTTTACAACATAATGTATAGGTTCATACATATAATCGAACTATATTTTATAACTGTTTAAAATTCTTAAACTATTTAAAAACACACGACGAAATGGCCCAAATGTCTTTAAAAAAAATCAAATTAAACATTTGTCCAATATAAAAAACGTAACAATTATTATAAAACGATAAATTGACCGATGTTTTTATTAAATTCATAAATAAAACATGTTTTAATAAAAGCTTCACTTTTGTGATGTCTATATTTACGGAATGTTACAAGTTTCAGACGATGAATTTATTGATCATCAAAATGTAATTTATTATAAAGGAATGAAACCAGAAAGATTATAAATCAAATTGACGCTTAACAAGGTAAAGTTAAGGCTTAAAAGAAAAATGAATACAAAATTACTTTTTTTTACAAAAATTTCTATATCCGAATGCAAAAATTTCGCATATTTTTTTGGCTTTTATCCAAAATATATAGGATAAGTATACTACAGATCTCAACTTTGAAAAAAAGAGTTAGTTTATAAACACTTGTGTATCATAAACTAGAAAACAAAAGGGTATTGTACAAAATAAAATAATAAAAACCTGTACAATCATGGATGTTTTAATGAAGTAACTTTGAACAAGCAATCCATAAGAACAAAGTAATGTACAGATAACATTAGAAACTCATTTTGAATGAAGGAAGACAAAATCAACACTTCCCAGGATTTGTTTGACATGGAAAACTACAGGAATGAATTGAGTCGTGAGAGGTAGAAACAAGTTCTTACATTTGTACGAATTTAATTCTATGGTAAAAATATTCAATAGTTAGATGTTATTGTTAGTTATACTTATATTGCGGGAAATTCCGATAGAGTGGTTTTGTATTTTCGTCCAAATCTAATGTAATTTCACAATTTAAGTAATGGGTAGAAAAGAATATGTTCATATTATGTTTACAATTTAAAAATTGCGATACTTCTAAAAAAAAAAAATTCTAAAATAATGTTTGAAATTTTTTTACTAAATTGTTTAATTTAAATTAAATTTTACGGAATTAGTTTCCTGTAGAAATTCACAATAACTGTGCCTCTTTTGATTTTACTTCAAAACATTTTTAATACTGACGCAAATATAATTCTCTCGAAAAATATATTAAGTATAATTTTGCTCAAACGTTCATTGAATATATTATTTTACGCTAAATCTAGTTACTATAATTTTGTATTTTCTTCCAAATTTATATATTATAATTTCAATAAGTAAAATAAGAAATACTGTACACCTTTTGGTTTTAATTTTTAAAAAGTTGAACATTTTACAAAAATATAAATATATATATTTTTTTAGAAAATTGCTTGAAATATAATATTACTGAATGGTTCATTTAAAATTTTATTATACGGAAAATCCAAATACAGTAGTTTTTTTTTTCAAATTTAATTATATTTTTACAAAGTGGGAAATAAAGTAAAATACTACTCTTTTAATTTTAAAAAATTGAATACTTTTACAAAACATCTTAGAAAAATACTACAAATATAATTTTATTAAATGTTTCATTGTAAATTACATTTTAGAAGATACTCGAATATAGTGGTTTTGTATTTGCCTTCAAATTTATGTGGAAAACTAATATCTTAATATAAATTGTATGCGTAAAACTGTTTTGAATAAAACGAATTTTTCATTTTTACAAAAATATAATTCTTTAGAAAATTGCTTTAAATATAGTTTTACTCAATGCTTCATTCCAAAATTTATTTTACTGAAAATCGGAATACAGTAATTTTGTATTTTTATTCAAATTTAATTATAGTTTCAATAAATGGAACACAAAGTAAAATACTACGCTTATACTTGAAAAAATATTTAAATAATTTAGTATTTTTACAAAAACATCTCTGGAAAACACTACAAATATAATTTTATTTAAAGTTTCATTAAACATTACATTTTATAGGAAACCCGAATTGGGTGATTTTGTATTTGTCTTCACATTTAAGTGGACAAGTAATGTTTTCATATAAATTTTAGGCGCAAAACAGTTTTTTCAATAACGAATTTTTCGTTTTTACAAAAATATAAGTCTCTGGAAAATATTAAAATATAATTTTACTTAAAAATTTTAAACACTCAAAACAATTTAGGTTTTCTTCGAAATTTATTATTACTAAAATTTGTTTTAAAACTATTTTTTTCAAACAATGTTTTGACCATCTTGTTTTAAACATTTCTATAAATTAAATAAATACAATCCTTTCGGAAATCATATCGTTTCAATCTAAGTCATGTTCATACAGCCAACGTTAGATATTTTCTTGAAATATACCATTTCTACGATCAATCCCAAATTATTAAGATAAACACCAAAACCTTTCAAAAGCTATCAGAAGCTAAGCAACAAGTAGCCTAGTCTATTGTTGAAATATCACGGAAGACGTTTATTCTAACCCTCCGAAACATGAAAACAAACTAAATATATTTTAAATTGTCTAAACAGCTTAAAAATAAATTTATTACGTTATCGTAAAATCAAACATATAAAAGTATTGAAACTAAAATAAAACAATGTAAAATATAAACACACTTATCACAATTTACCGAAGAACACTTTATCTGTACTAAAATAAAATAATTGAATTTGATATTTTAATTAATGAAGTGTTTGTGTGTAGAGCCTCTCAATTAGCAAAACAAGCCCAGGTCGGAATCTTTGGCACAGTGGGGTGGCCTACGGAACCTTTGACCCCCGCAGTCTGAGTCTAGTCTCTCGGTTTTTAATTAATTCATTTGGTAGTATGTTATGAATCATTTCTATTTTTACGTAAATAATGTACTTAAATTAGGTTAATAATAAAATTTTAACTATTTTCATGGAGTAATTGATGTAACTTTATTAATTAGCATTCGAGTGACGAAAATCAAAAGGTTTTTTGGTCTAAAAAAATTTATTATTAGCTCTGTCGAGGAAAATTAATATTTAATTTTGCCACAATAGTGGTTATTTTCAAATAAATAAAATTAGTTTATAAGCGTAGATTATAAAATAATTTAAACAGTGCACTTATAAATAAGCTTATAATAAGGTAATATAAATACATTTTAAAATACCGTTTTATAGTTTCATTGTTTATTATATAATATAAATAAATGCAGTTATATAATATAAATAAATAAATTCAACCGGTTTCGTAAAAAAACTACGTTGCCTTTTTTACAAATAAAAAAAATAAATATGCCTAACTAAAATATAACCTATTTCATAAACACTGTATTTCAGCAATGTTGTGTTAGATTGATCGCCTAAAAGAATAACGTTGTACTCGTGTTATTTAATCTCTTAATTTGAATGAAAACGAGAATATTTTCATTTTTTAGAAACCAACTTAATATTCATTAAAAAAAAATTAAATTAAGATAATTATTTGTGAAACTGAATATTGGTACATATTTAATCCATTCCCTTATGTATTCTAAGAAATAATGTTTCTATGCCTAACAGAGCAATGACTGGATTCAATCGCTACCGTAGAGAATTAATATATTTTAAAACTGAACAAAATCATGACCAATGTATAAATTGGAAATTCTAATACCGCCGTTCGTTATGTGGCGTAACGAGTGACGCATACTTAGAGAAACGCGCCTAAAAATTTAAATAAACTAAAAACCTATGTTTTCATAATTTAAGTTTTTTTAAAATAATTATAGAAGCAAACAGTTAGTTACTTCAATAAATGAAAACACAATTATATATATAGACTATTATAATTTAAAGCGATTTAGGCATTATATTATAAAAAAATGTGCCTTCGAATTGCTAACGTTCTGTTTTGATGGTGAATGTATTAAAAAGTCGGAGAAAGACAATGATAAAAAAATATGTAATTATACTTTCATATATTATTATAACATAATATAATTTTTTAACGATAATCATATTAAATTTAGAGTTAAGCTTATATAGGTACCGGTACTTTAACATAAATTTCATGAAATGAGATTATAATGCACATAATATATTTGCTTTTAATTTGGAATTTGAATCAAAAACTTGTAAATAGATTGTATCAATTTTCTGGGATATTTATTGAGAATAAAAGTCATTATTGAGTAAAAGATCAAATAATCACGAATTGTTGTAACGAATTAATGCTCTATTTATTTTATACCAGTTAAAAAAAAAACTTTAAAAATTAACCGAATTCACTATTAGAATCATTTTTATATGACCTAGAATATATAGTCTAAAAAAAAAAATAAATAAAAAAAAAAATAATAAAAAAAAATAAATAAATAAAATAAAATAAAATTTTTAAAATATCGGTATTAATTTTTGTGAATCCAGGAATTAAAAATATATAATGTTTGTTTTTAAAGTAAACTAGAAAAAAAAACTTAGAAAGCAGTATTTAGATTACGTTAAAATAATATTATTATAAATTCAATAAATAAAAAATTCAAATTAAAACATTTAAAAAAAAAATTCTAAATAAACTATGCTTACATTTAAATTCGTGCTAACAAATCCGTCCCATAGCATATTTTTCGTGAAAAAATGACTCAGAAAACGAACAGCTTATGAGATAATTATTGTTTAGTCAAAACTTCTTGATAGAAAAAGAGTTGTTTAAATGTATTTTCTGTTTGTATTTGCTTGGATAAAATCATATATATATATATATATATATATATATATATATATATATATATATATATATATATAACTACCGTATTATAGATTTTTTTAAATATTTAAAAAATTATTTTAGTGTATTTTCTGTTTGTATGTAGGCCTACGTAGCCTATTACCTATAGATTTTAAAAAAGTAAAAAAATATAATAATAATAATATTTATTACAGTATAATATTATTTATTACCGTGTATGTTAATCGAAATAATTTCAGTTTTATATTTACTTTAACTGTCAACCTTGATTACTTCCAACACCCATTATTGTTTTAATCTCTCTTTTATAAGCATTAGTAATTATTGGCTAAACTATCTAGTAGATAGAAAGAAGGAAAATATAGGCTAATAATGAGATCCTTTTCATATTTAAGGTAAACGATAGTTACAATCAACTCCGTATTTTTTTTTTAATATGCAAATAGTGTTTATTTGTGTTTGATATAAACCCTTAACCAACATCAGTGCTCAATAAATATCCCAGAAAAAACTTTAAACAACAAAGGTTGGGCCTGCAAAGCCCCAGACTATTTTCTGCGGGTCCCAACCAATGTTCATTGAATATTTTGAAAGATTTAACAATCCATTGGGTACAAACTGTTTAGAAAACATTAATTGAGTGAAACACTCCAAATTAAAATGTTAAATTTTGAGTATCGTTTTAATTGATATTTCGTCGAAATTCAAGACAGAACATAGGTGATCAAAATGAATGGATATTTAATTAAAAATTAACTTTTTTAATTTAATGATTTTTTTTTTCTTTTTTCACAAAATCGCAATATAATTCATGAGAACGAACTAAGAAGAATATACAATAAAATTCGATCTCAAATTTATTTACAATTATTGTGTGAATTTAATAGGTTTAGGTCAATGTGCGATTGTATAGGCTAGATTCCACTGTTATAAATCAATCTATTACACAATACCAGTCTCGCAAACCACAATATTTTGCCCCTTTTACGGTAATATTAAAAAACACAATAAAAACTTACCGTCTTTAGGTGGTGACGGACATTGAGGCGTGTATGATCCCAGATGATATCCGGTATAGGAATTTTGATGCATCGGAGGAAACGGGTACGCCGATATAGCCGTTCGAGGACTTCCAAATCCCGCAGGATCGACCCCATGATGATGACCCGCTCCTCCCGAATTAGGCTGTCCTCCCGGCTGATGAGGGTTGAAATGGTGTGAATGATAAGCCGATCTTATTCCTGTGGGATTATAAGGGTGTTGCTGTAATTCTATGAACGCCGATTTAGACGTAGGGACGGGAGTGATGTTACCAGAAGTGGACGAGTCTTGATGAGTAGGTGGCCCACTACCTGAACTTAACAAATGATGGTGATGACCATCCAAAGTCTCTCCTGCCGCCATCGTCGTCGGTGTCGGAGTATTGGATCCTCCAGCACTCCCGCCCGATCCGAAAGGGCTTCCGAGATCCGTGTAATTCAGCGTGGTTACTTTTTATCCCACCTCGATTGGCTAACAGCAATCTTGTCCCCTTTGTTACTAAAATTGTCCCGCAATGTACCTACGTTATAAATTCATTTTATTAAACTATTCTTTGACCACTAAATACACTAGATACGATATTCCATCACGCAATGTCATAGAAAACTATCGATCAGTCAATCGAAATAATCAAAAAAAAACTTTGCTAATCAACTTTTATTTACTCTTCATTATAAATATTAAATACCTATTTCGCCTAAAGTAAACACAAGTCAGCATTAGTAACAGAAATCATTTTGTAATTTCTTATTAGGATATAATTATTTATCGAACGTCTAAGTTTAATCGTTAAACGTTTTTATAAACGACACAAAATTCGTGAGCCAGAACCGAAGTAAACTTGAGTTTAAATTGGACGATAAGTGGGCTTATTAGAGTATGTATAATAGTCAACAATTAAAGAGATAATAACCATCACAATTACATATATGAAAACACCAATTATCTATAAGTGCCAAGAAACCACAATGTAGATCAAACGATGTGAGTAGTCAAAATACGTACGCACTGTCACTCTCACTAACACTACATATCAGGCACAATACTAGGTAATTCTCCACTAATTGTGTTCCATCACGATTTGACGATGTAATTGCCGTTGAAGACCGTCTGAAGCACATGGAAAACAGAATTGACAACAATTGTACTTGAAACACACAACGAAACGTTTAGCAGGCTGTTAAAACTTAATTTATGAACAATTTGCCTAAATTAGAGGATTTATGATTTGTTGTTTTGACGTTAAACGTTAAACTAAAACACTATTTTATGCTGCTACTTCCATGAGTTCCACTAGTATAATGAAATCGGCTCGAACCGACTCCGTGTGGACGGCCTTGCCGAAGGTTTCACGGTGAGACGTGTAGAGCTCAGCACCGAACATCGCACATCGAAGGCGTGTCCGACTTTCCTCGCACATGACGTCAGAACTCCTCATTGGTTTGCTCATTGGTTACGAACAACGATTGGACAGAGTCGAGTTAACCACGCCCGGTTTTTATTGAATGTTCTTTATCAGAGGTGAACGAAAAAACTGGGTTTAGTTTACAAGTTATATTTCTACCGAATACTTTTCAAGGATTGTCTTGTGCGAGTTTGTCCAACCATTGCAAAACAAAGAATATAATAATACGATAATGAAATCACACTAGTTTATATTAAATAGATTAGGCGTACATTTGTACAAAACTGAGGTGCAAATTTAAACATTTGAATGAATTGTGTTTACACGCACACAATTTTTAATTATTGTTATTGTTTGTGATAAGTGTGCAAGATATTGGCTTGAGGAGAGACCCGTACTGGGTGGTAGACTAGCTGTCAGGTGTATTCCACCATTATGGTAAAAAAAAATAACCTATGGTTAATAACAAAACGTTAATAAAATATGGAAGAAAACCGGTTTTTCTTTAATGTTGACTCTCTTCGTTACAAAACTGCTGAATGGATTTCAATTAATATGATATCGGTTACTTAACTGGTTCCCAGGTATATTCCTTCATTACAAAAAGTTTAACTTATGTTTCTTAACGAAATATAATAAAAAATATTGAGGTAAACCTTTTTTTCTTTAACGTTGACACATATAAATCACAAAACGACTAAATTGATTTGAAAAAAGTGTGATTTCGTGTTACTTGACTGGTTGCCAGGTATATTCCTTCATTATATAAAATTCACTCTATTTCTAGTAACGAAACATTATAAAATATGGAGGAAAACCTCTTTCTCTTTAATCTTATCACATCCACATAACACATCTCCTGTTAGGCTACATGACTGGTTATTAGGTAAATTCCTTCAATAAAAAAATAAAAAATAAACCTATGTTTACTAACGAAAACATACACAAATATGAAGGAAAACCTATTTCTCTTTAATGTTGACACATAGGCCTATGCATTACAAAATTGGTGAATGGATTTCAATGAATTTAATGACGTGTTATTTGACTGGTTTTTAGGTGGGCCTATATAGCCTACCTACATTACAAAGAAAAAAATCTATGTTTAAGTAAGTAACGAAATCTTTTAGAAATATGGAGGAAAACCTCTTTCTCTTCAATCCTGACATAAGTTATCTATATAACTTACGAAACTTTCGAATGGATTTCAATGAATTTGATCTCGTGTTACTTGATTGGTTATTTAACCTTTTTATTAACAATATGTTATTAAATATAGAGGAAACCTTCTTTCTCTTTACTGCTGACACATCTACAACACAAAAATGCTGATTGAATTTAATGTCGGTTACTTGACTGGTTGTCAGGAATATTACATAATTATATAAAATTTTAACCTATTTTAAATAACAATACATTATAACTTAAATATATGGAGAACACCTTCTTTCTCTTTAATGCTGACACATCTACATAACAAAATTGCTGAATGAAATTTATAAATGTTATCTCGTGTTAATTAACTGGTTTTCAGGCGTAATCCTTCGTTATAAAAAAATTATTAACCTATGTTCAGTAAAGAAACCTTATAAAAATATGGAGGGAAACCTCTTTCTATTTAATATTGACATATCTACACAACAAAATTGCTGAATGAAATTAATAAATGTTATCTCTTGGTAATTGACTGATTGTCAGGCATATTCTTTCATTATATAAAAAAAAAAATTAAAAACTAACCTATGTTCAGTAAGTAAACTTTATACAAATTTGGAGTAATAACTCTTTCTATTTAATATTGACAAATCTACATAACAAAATTGCTGAATGAAATTTATAAATGTTATCTCGTGTTAATTAACTGGTTTTCAGGCGTAATCCTTCGTTATAAAAAAATTATTAACCTATGTTCAGTAAGTAAACTTTATACAAATTTGGAGTAATAACTCTTTCTATTTAATATTGACAAATCTACATAACAAAATTGCTGAATGAAATTTATAAATGTTATCTCGTGTTAATTAACTGGTTTTCAGGCGTAATCCTTCGTTATAAAAAAATTATTAACCCATGTTCAGTAAGTAAACTCTATACAAATTTGGAGTAATAACTCTTTCTATTTAATCTTGACAAATCTACATAACAAAATTGCTGAATGAAATTTATAAATGTTATCTCGTGGTAATTGAGTGGTTGTCAGGCATATTCTTTCATTATAGAATATATATATATATATATATATATATAAAATTAAAAAATTAACGTATGTTCAGTAAGTAAACCTCATACAAATTTGGAGTAATAACTCTTTCTATTTAATCTTGACAAATCTACATAACAAAATTGCTGAATGAAATTTATAAATGTTATCTCGTGGTAATTGAGTGGTTGTCAGGCATATTCTTTCATTATAGCCTATATATATATATATATATATATATATATATATATATATATATATATATAAAATTAAAAAATTAACGTATGTTCAGTAAGTAAACCTCATACAAATTTGGAGTAATAACTCTTTCTATTTAATCTTGACAAATCTACATAACAAAATTGCTGAATGAAATTTATAAATGTTATCTCGTGGTAATTGAGTGGTTGTCAGGCATATTCTTTCATTATAGCCTATATATATATATATATATATATATATATAAAATTAAAAAATTAACCTATGTTCAGTAAGTAAACCTCATACAAATTTGGAGTAATAACTCTTTCTATTTAATCTTGAAAAATCTACATAACAAAATAGCTGAATGAAATTTATAAATGTTATCTCGTGGTAATTAACTGGTTGTCAGGCATATTCTTTCATTATATAATTTTTTTTTTTAAAGTTAACCTATGTTCAGTAAGTAAACCTTATACAAATTTGGAGTAATAACTCTTTCTATTTAATCTTTAGGAAAATTTTCAAGAACAATGGAGGTATATTTGGCATAAATGGCAGTTTGCTCTACTGTAAGAAAATAATGTCATTTTATATAGTAACCCTATTGAGTGATTGATCATTTTAAACGAAAAACTAAACTAAATAGTCGCTATTCGTTATCGTATAAAATAGTAGCCAAATGAAAATTAAAATATTGCTGTAGGCCTCCTATGTACCGCCATGTTTTGTTTAACTTGTGTAAAGTTTCTCAACTTAATTCTCTACAATGACATTTCCAAAATATATTTCAGTGTTCTTTAACTAAATAAGTCACATTTGAATATGAGAACAATAATTAAGCTAAAAAACCCTTGTTTGTGTTCGTGAGATGGAAATATACACCCTTTTTTCGAACGTGGGGAGGGTTGATCAAATGGAAATTAGTTGTAGCCTTTTGGGATTCATTGGAAAGTTCTATACAAAACAGTAGGCTACCACAAACCTTATTAGTAGCGTTAATTTCACATCATAAGCTTTCAACATGAATACTGCCAACTAATTGTTTGTAGGGCCTACAAGTATATGCTTTTCTTTTTGTTAATCTTCACATTTTTTTAATTTTTGGAACATCCTGTATTTGAAGTTACACTCTATTAATGTACATCCTAGACTTCCAATTGATACGTATAATTGAATTTTTAATAAATATATACTGTAATTAAGAAATATAAGTTATAGGCTTACTTTTTGCATTTTAGAACACTCTGTAGGCCTACTGGATAAGTAATTTTCAATACACCTTCGCTTACTATACATCACAATAACCAAATAATAAATCATAATTCACTCGGACCTGTAGAGAACGTTTAGGCTTAATATTGTGTTCACAACATTGTGAATTTTAAAACTCCATATCTCGGTTGTTATCAAAATTCTTTTTAAACAAACGATTCTTAAATTGACCAATTAGAATATGTAAAAGTAATAATAGGGATACATTAAAAAGGTTGAGGTAAATCTTGTTTTGTTAAATTTTGGAACACACTGTATATCCTACTAAATTTTTGTTTCATCTTGTAGATTAAAATCTTTAAAATGAGAGGTAGAACGTTTTTCTACTCAAGCAGTTCTTGAATTATTAAACAGTTTCCACATTTTTTACACACTCTGTAGGCTACAAAATTATGCTTGTTTCAAGTTTCAATTTTACTTAGACACATTTCACATTGTCGAGTAATCTCGAGGAACCTTAGTTGAGTAAAGCTTTTTTCATGTAGTCTTGGGGTAGATATATATATTTTCTTATCAGGTCTCTCTTGTTTTCTACTGACCCTGATGCTAGATTTTGGAGAGCTTTATTTATTTTTATTATTTTTTTTTCTTCGTTTTTTTATAAGGTGACCAAAAGTTGGATTACTAACAACTTGTAAAAACAAAGAGAAAAAAAATCAGACTAAGTTAGTGCCGAATAGATCAGAGACTGTGCTATTAGAACACTTACAAATAGTGACTTTTTCATACAAACATAATTAATTAATTCCTGTCAGATTTTGTTAAAATTTACAATATTTATGTATTTTTGTGGGCTAAGTTAGGATTTGACATTGGATTGTACGTACCTAGACCTATATCCAATACAATCATAAATAAAAACTATTTATTTCCCCATAACTGGATATAAAAAAAAATTTTTGGTACATGTAACGCCACCATTTTTACACCTAAAAAGTTGG
Organism: Aphrophora alni; assembly: GCA_963513935.1. Lineage (NCBI taxonomy): Eukaryota > Metazoa > Arthropoda > Insecta > Hemiptera > Aphrophoridae > Aphrophora > Aphrophora alni. The sequence continues at coordinate 56,304,737 of OY740765.1, read as the reverse complement.
AATTTTCACCGTTTGTAGGTGTTAAGTAAGTATGTGTAAGTATAAGTACGTGTAAAGTGAAAAAAAAAAAGTTTTAAGAGACAAAAACTATCCTAAACATTTGATAAAAAAGGTTAAAAATAGGGTGTCAAAAAAGTACCGTTATGGCTGTGTATTTTAGTTAGTTTTTTATTTAGAAAGACGATCAACCTCTCATTTTAAAGGTGTCTGCTTAAACTATCTACAAGGTGTGAATTTTTTTTTAAATACAGAGTGTCTCGAAAATGTGTTTTTCTTTGTAAATTTTATATGTAACTTATGTTTATTATTTGATATTCTGACACTCCTGATAAAACCACTTTAATAGACGATAGTTTGTGTTCCTATCATTTACCGTTAAAAATGTATAAGTTTTAAAATGTCATTTGGAATATTCACATATCATTGTACAATTGAATTGAAATAACGACTTTCATGTATGTTTCTACAGCTGAAACGGTGTGCAGAAAGTAAAACGAAATAATTGCTTTATTTTGAAACCACGAATTGTCGCAAAATAATAAAGTTTACCTTTGAACTTACAGCAAATGCTCGAACTGGTTTCCTTCGGCGGTTTGGTAGTAGGATCCCAGAACGTTCTACAGCATATAGGTGTAATCATTGCAGCTTCTTGAGTAATAAGATTCTAAAATTTCCAATGTCTACCGGTTTACTTTGATATACATTGTGTTTTAAATGAACACATAAAAATAAATCTAATGATGAAAGGTTTGGAACTTGGTATCCAATTTTATCGGTCCACTTTCCCGATCAATCTTTGAGAAAATATTTTATTTAAAAGTGCTCCTACTTGTACAGCTTAGTGAAAAGGGGCTCCATCTTCTTGAAACCACATGTTTTTGAAATTCGGTTCAGCAAAATGTTGACTCTCTGGATTAATTCTGTTTATCAAAACGTCATGTTAATAGTTTCCATTTAAGTTTTCTTCAATAACGAATGGCCCAACTATCCTATCACCAAATGTTCCTGCCCATTAATTAACTAGAAGCGTGTGGGCTTCTAGCATTCAATGTGGGTTCGAGTCACTGCAAAATCGATAATTTTGTCCATTCACATTAGCATTTATCATGAAACTTGCCTCGTCAGTAAACACTAAGCTGTTGTCGAAATAAACTGTCGGTTCCTTAGTAGTTTGGCCATCAAAATATCACAGTATTCGACAAAATGTTGAAAAACACTAATAGTTGATCAGATGATCATTTGCTACTTTTCGAAAAGAAGAATGAGGATCTTCCATTACAGACTGTAAAACATTTAATTTGAAGACATCAGCAGCACTCTTTCTTCTTCCTTAACGGCCGCGATCTTTTACTGATATCGTTTCCTCGTAAAGCTGTACAATCCTAAACATTGTTGATTTTGATATAGGATGTCGATTTAGAAAAGTATCGTTAAATAAGTAAGTAACTTCTTGGTTGGTCACATCGAATTCTATCCTCAAACCTCAGCATTATTAGTAATCTCATGTTTCACCGTTCACTTAAACTACAAGTTTAAAAGCTTGTTGAAAAGAAATAAACACTCATCCCAAACCAAATTCTCTCACTTTACGTCAGCTCCATCGTTCACTTCAACTACAAGTTTAAAGGCTAATTGAATGGAAACACAAACACTCATCCCAAACCAAATTCTCTCATGTTCCGTCAGCTCCATCGTTCACTTCAACTACAAGTTTAAAGGCTAGTTGAATGGAAACACAAACACTCTTCCCAAACCAAATTCTCTCATGTTCCGTCAGCTCCATCGTTCACTTCAACTACAAGTTTAAAGGCTAGTTGAAAGGAAAACACAAACACTTGTCCCAAACCAAATTCTCTCATGTTACGTCAGCTCCATCGTTCACTTCAACTACAAGTTTAAAGGCTAGTTGTATGGAAACACAAACACTTATCCCAAACCAAATTCTCTCATGTTCCGTCAGCTCCATCGTTCACTTCAACTACAAGTTTAAAGGCTAGTTGAAAGGAAAACACAAACACTTGTCCCAAACCAAATTCTCTCACATTTCTTCACCTCAATCGTTCACTTCAACTACAAGTTTAAAGGTTAGTTGAAAGGAAAACACAAACACTCATCCCAAACCAAATTCTCTCATGTTCCGTCAACTCAATCGTCCACTTCAACTACAAGTTTAAAGGTTAATTGAAAGGAAAACACAAACACTCGTCCCAAACCAAATTCTCTCATGTTCCGTCAGCTCCATCGTTTACGTCAACTACAAGTTTAAAGGTTAGTTGAAAGGAATTCAAACACTCATCTCAAACCAAATTCCCTCACGTACCCTCAACTCAATCGTTCACTTCAAATACAATTTTGAAAGGTAGTTGAAAGGAAAACACATACACTCATTCCAAACGAAATTCTCTCACGTTCCCTCACCTCAATCGTTCTTTAAACTACAAGTTTAAAGGTTAGTTGAAAGGAACTCAAACACTCATCCCAAACTAAATTCTCTCATGTTCCGTCAGCTCCATCGTTCACTTCAACTACAAGTTTAAAGGCTAGTTGAAAGGAAAACACAAACACTTGTCCCAAACCAAATTCTCTCACAGTTCTTCACCTCAATCGTTCACTTCAACTACAAGTTTAAAGGTTAGTTGAAAGGAAAACACAAACACTCATCCCAAACCAAATTCTCTCATGTTCCGTCAACTCAATCGTCCACTTCAACTACAAGTTTAAAGGTTAATTGAAAGGAAAACACAAACACTCGTCCCAAACCAAATTCTCTCATGTTCCGTCAGCTCCATCGTTTACGTCAACTACAAGTTTAAAGGTTAGTTGAAAGGAATTCAAACACTCATCTCAAACCAAATTCCCTCACGTACCCTCAACTCAATCGTTCACTTCAAATACAATTTTGAAAGGTAGTTGAAAGGAAAACACATACACTCATTCCAAACGAAATTCTCTCACGTTCCCTCACCTCAATCGTTCTTTAAACTACAAGTTTAAAGGTTAGTTGAAAGGAACTCAAACACTCATCCCAAACTAAATTCTCTCATGTTCCGTCAGCTCCATCGTTCACTTCAACTACAAGTTTAAAGGCTAGTTGAAAGGAAAACACAAACACTTGTCCCAAACCAAATTCTCTCACATTTCTTCACCTCAATCGTTCACTTCAACTACAAGTTTAAAGGTTAGTTGAAAGGAAAACACAAACACTCATCCCAAACCAAATTCTCTCATGTTCCGTCAACTCAATCGTCCACTTCAACTACAAGTTTAAAGGTTAATTGAAAGGAAAACACAAACACTCGTCCCAAACCAAATTCTCTCATGTTCCGTCAGCTCCATCGTTTACGTCAACTACAAGTTTAAAGGTTAGTTGAAAGGAATTCAAACACTCATCTCAAACCAAATTCCCTCACGTACCCTCAACTCAATCGTTCACTTCAAATACAATTTTGAAAGGTAGTTGAAAGGAAAACACATACACTCATTCCAAACGAAATTCTCTCACGTTCCCTCACCTCAATCGTTCTTTAAACTACAAGTTTAAAGGTTAGTTGAAAGGAACTCAAACACTCATCCCAAACTAAATTCTCTCATGTTCCGTCAGCTCCATCGTTCACTTCAACTACAAGTTTAAAGGCTAGTTGAAAGGAAAACACAAACACTTGTCCCAAACCAAATTCTCTCACATTTCTTCACCTCAATCGTTCACTTCAACTACAAGTTTAAAGGTTAGTTGAAAGGAAAACACAAACACTCATCCCAAACCAAATTCTCTCATGTTCCGTCAACTCAATCGTCCACTTCAACTACAAGTTTAAAGGTTAATTGAAAGGAAAACACAAACACTCGTCCCAAACCAAATTCTCTCATGTTCCGTCAGCTCCATCGTTTACGTCAACTACAAGTTTAAAGGTTAGTTGAAAGAAATTCAAACACTCATCTCAAACCAAATTCCCTCACGTACCCTCAACTCAATCGTTCACTTCAAATACAATTTTGAAAGGTAGTTGAAAGGAAAACACATACACTCATTCCAAACGAAATTCTCTCACGTTCCCTCACCTCAATCGTTCTTTAAACTACAAGTTTAAAGGTTAGTTGAAAGGAACTCAAACACTCATCCCAAACTAAATTCTCTCATGTTCCGTCAGCTCCATCGTTCACTTCAACTACAAGTTTAAAGGCTAGTTGAAAGGAAAACACAAACACTTGTCCCAAACCAAATTCTCTCACATTTCTTCACCTCAATCGTTCACTTCAACTACAAGTTTAAAGGTTAGTTGAAAGGAAAACACAAACACTCATCCCAAACCAAATTCTCTCATGTTCCGTCAACTCAATCGTCCACTTCAACTACAAGTTTAAAGGTTAATTGAAAGGAAAACACAAACACTCGTCCCAAACCAAATTCTCTCATGTTCCGTCAGCTCCATCGTTTACGTCAACTACAAGTTTAAAGGTTAGTTGAAAGGAATTCAAACACTCATCTCAAACCAAATTCCCTCACGTACCCTCAACTCAATCGTTCACTTCAAATACAATTTTGAAAGGTAGTTGAAAGGAAAACACATACACTCATTCCAAACGAAATTCTCTCACGTTCCCTCACCTCAATCGTTCTTTAAACTACAAGTTTAAAGGTTAGTTGAAAGGAACTCAAACACTCATCCCAAACTAAATTCTCTCATGTTCCGTCAGCTCCATCGTTCACATTAACGACAAGTTTAAAGGTTAGTTGAAAGAAACTCAAACACTCATCCCAAACCAAATTCTCTCATGTCAACTCAATCGTTTACTTCAACTACAAATTTAAAGGCTACTTGAACGGAAAACTCAAACACTCATCCCAAATCAAATTCTCTCATGTTCCGTCAGCTCCATCGTTCACTTCAACTACAAGTTTAAAGATTAGTTGAAAAGAACTCAAACACTCATCCCAAATCAAATTCTCTCATGTTCCATCAACTCAATCGTTCACTTCAACTACAAGTTTAAAGGCTAATTGAATGGAAACACAAACACTCATCCCAAACCAAATTCTCTCATGTTCCGTCAGCTCCATCGTTCACTTCAACTACAAGTTTAAAGGCTAGTTGAATGGAAACACAAACACTCTTCCCAAACCAAATTCTCTCATGTTCCGTCAGCTCCATCGTTCACTTCAACTACAAGTTTAAAGGCTAGTTGAAAGGAAAACACAAACACTTGTCCCAAACCAAATTCTCTCATGTTACGTCAGCTCCATCGTTCACTTCAACTACAAGTTTAAAGGCTAGTTGAATGGAAACACAAACACTCATCCCAAACCAAATTCTCTCATGTTCCGTCAGCTCCATCGTTCACTTCAACTACAAGTTTAAAGGCTAGTTGAAAGGAAAACACAAACACTTGTCCCAAACCAAATTCTCTCATGTTACGTCAGCTCCATCGTTCACTTCAACTACAAGTTTAAAGGCTAGTTGAATGGAAACACAAAAACTCATCCCAAACCAAATTCTCTCATGTTCCGTCAGCTCCATCGTTCACTTCAACTACAAGTTTAAAGGCTAGTTGAATGGAAACACAAAAACTCATCCCAAACCAAATTCTCTCATGTTCCGTCAGCTCCATCGTTCACTTCAACTACAAGTTTAAAGGCTAGTTGAATGGAAAACACAAACACTTGTCCCAAACCAAATTCTCTCATGTTCCGTCAGCTCCATCGTTTACGTCAACTACAAGTTTAAAGGTTAGTTGAAAGGAATTCAAACACTCATCTCAAACCAAATTCCCTCACGTACCCTCACCTCAATCGTTCACTTCAAATACAATTTTGAAAGGTAGTTGAAAGGAAAACACATACACTCATTCCAAACGAAATTCTCTCACGTTCCCTCACCTCAATCGTTCTTTAAACTACAAGTTTAAAGGTTAGTTGAAAGGAACTCAAACACTCTACCCAAATCAAATTCTCTCATGTTCCGTCAGCTCCATCGTTCACATTAACGACAAGTTTAAAGGTTAGTTGAAAGAAACTCAAACACTCATCCCAAACCAAATTCTCTCATGTCAACTCAATCGTTTACTTCAACTACAAATTTAAAGGCTACTTGAACGGAAAACACAAACACTCATCCCAACCCCAATTCACTCATGTTCCGTCAGATCCATCGTTTACTTTAACTACAAGTTAAAGGTTAGTTGAAAGGAACTCAAACACTCATCTCAAACCAAATTCCCTCACGTACCCTCACCTCAATCGTTCAATTCAACTACAATTTTGAAAGGTAGTTGAAAGGAAAACACATACAGTCATCCCAAACCAAATTCTCTCACGTTTCTTCACCTCAATCGTTCACACCAACTACAAGTTTAAAGATTAGTTGAATGGATAACACAAACACTTGTCCCAAACCAAATTCTCTCATGTTCCGTCAGCTCCATCGTTCACTTCAACTACAAGTTTAAAGATTAGTTGAATGGAAAACACAAACATTCATCCCAAATCAAATTGTCTCATGTCAACTCAATCGTTTACTTCAACTACAAATTTAAAGGCTACTTGAACGGAAAACACAAAGACTCATCCCAACCCAAATTCACTCATGTTCCGTCAGCTCCATCGTTTACGTCAACTACAAGTTTAAAAGTTAGTTGAATTGAACTCAAACACTTATCTCAAACCAAATTTCCTCACGTACCCTCACCTCAATCGTTCACTTCAAATACAATTGTGAAAGGTAGTTGAAAGGAAAACACATACACTCATTCCAAACGAAATTCTCTCACGTTCCCTCACCTCAATCGTTCTTTAAACTACAAGTTTAAAGGTTAGTTGAAAGGAACTCAAACACTCATCCCAAACTAAATTCTCTCATGTTCCATCAACTCAATCGTTCACTTCAACTACAAGTTTAAAGGTTAGTTGAAAGGAACTCAAACACTCATCCCAAACCAAATTCTCTCATGTTCCGTCAACTCAATCGTCCACTTCAACTACAAGTTTAAAGGTTAATTGAAAGGAAAACACAAACACTCGTCCCAAACCAAATTCTCTCATGTTCCGTCAGCTCCATCGTTTACGTCAACTACAAGTTTAAAGGTTAGTTGAAAGGAATTCAAACACTCATCTCAAACCAAATTCCCTCACGTACCCTCAACTCAATCGTTCACTTCAAATACAATTTTGAAAGGTAGTTGAAAGGAAAACACATACACTCATTCCAAACGAAATTCTCTCACGTTCCCTCACCTCAATCGTTCTTTAAACTACAAGTTTAAAGGTTAGTTGAAAGGAACTCAAACACTCATCCCAAACTAAATTCTCTCATGTTCCGTCAGCTCCATCGTTCACATTAACGACAAGTTTAAAGGTTAGTTGAAAGAAACTCAAACACTCATCCCAAACCAAATTCTCTCATGTCAACTCAATCGTTTACTTCAACTACAAATTTAAAGGCTACTTGAACGGAAAACTCAAACACTCATCCCAAATCAAATTCTCTCATGTTCCGTCAGCTCCATCGTTCACTTCAACTACAAGTTTAAAGATTAGTTGAAAAGAACTCAAACACTCATCCCAAATCAAATTCTCTCATGTTCCATCAACTCAATCGTTCACTTCAACTACAAGTTTAAAGGCTAATTGAATGGAAACACAAACACTCATCCCAAACCAAATTCTCTCATGTTCCGTCAGCTCCATCGTTCACTTCAACTACAAGTTTAAAGGCTAGTTGAATGGAAACACAAACACTCTTCCCAAACCAAATTCTCTCATGTTCCGTCAGCTCCATCGTTCACTTCAACTACAAGTTTAAAGGCTAGTTGAAAGGAAAACACAAACACTTGTCCCAAACCAAATTCTCTCATGTTACGTCAGCTCCATCGTTCACTTCAACTACAAGTTTAAAGGCTAGTTGAATGGAAACACAAACACTCATCCCAAACCAAATTCTCTCATGTTCCGTCAGCTCCATCGTTCACTTCAACTACAAGTTTAAAGGCTAGTTGAAAGGAAAACACAAACACTTGTCCCAAACCAAATTCTCTCATGTTACGTCAGCTCCATCGTTCACTTCAACTACAAGTTTAAAGGCTAGTTGAATGGAAACACAAAAACTCATCCCAAACCAAATTCTCTCATGTTCCGTCAGCTCCATCGTTCACTTCAACTACAAGTTTAAAGGCTAGTTGAATGGAAACACAAAAACTCATCCCAAACCAAATTCTCTCATGTTCCGTCAGCTCCATCGTTCACTTCAACTACAAGTTTAAAGGCTAGTTGAATGGAAAACACAAACACTTGTCCCAAACCAAATTCTCTCATGTTCCGTCAGCTCCATCGTTCACATTAACGACAAGTTTAAAGGTTAGTTGAAAGAAACTCAAACACTCATCCCAAACCAAATTCTCTCATGTCAACTCAATCGTTTACTTCAACTACAAATTTAAAGGCTACTTGAACGGAAAACACAAACAATCATCCCAACCCCAATTCACTCATGTTCCGTCAAATCCAACGTTTACTTTAACTACAAGTTAAAGGTTAGTTGAAAGGAACTCAAACACTCATCTCAAACCAAATTCCCTCACGTACCCTCACCTCAATCGTTCAATTCAACTACAATTTTGAAAGGTAGTTGAAAGGAAAACACATACAGTCATCCCAAACCAAATTCTCTCACGTTTCTTCACCTCAATCGTTCACACCAACTACAAGTTTAAAGATTAGTTGAATGGATAACACAAACACTTGTCCCAAACCAAATTCTCTCATGTTCCGTCAGCTCCATCGTTCACTTCAACTACAAGTTTAAAGATTAGTTGAATGGAAAACACAAACATTCATCCCAAATCAAATTGTCTCATGTCAACTCAATCGTTTACTTCAACTACAAATTTAAAGGCTACTTGAACGGAAAACACAAAGACTCATCCCAACCCAAATTCACTCATGTTCCGTCAGCTCCATCGTTTACGTCAACTACAAGTTTAAAAGTTAGTTGAATTGAACTCAAACACTTATCTCAAACCAAATTTCCTCACGTACCCTCACCTCAATCGTTCACTTCAAATACAATTGTGAAAGGTAGTTGAAAGGAAAACACATACACTCATTCCAAACGAAATTCTCTCACGTTCCCTCACCTCAATCGTTCTTTAAACTACAAGTTTAAAGGTTAGTTGAAAGGAACTCAAACACTCATCCCAAACTAAATTCTCTCATGTTCCATCAACTCAATCGTTCACTTCAACTACAAGTTTAAAGGTTAGTTGAAAGGAACTCAAACACTCTACCCAAATCAAATTCTCTCATGTTCCGTCAGCTCCATCGTTCACTTCAACTACAAGTTTAAAGATTAGTTGAAAAGAACTCAAACACTCATCCCAAATCAAATTCTCTCATGTTCCGTCAGCTCCATCGTTCACATTAACGACAAGTTTAAAGGCTAGTTGAATGGAAACTCAAACACTCATCCCAAACTAAATTCTCTCATGTTCCATCAACTCAATCGTTCACTTGAACTACAAGTTTAAAGGTTAGTTGAAATGAACTCAAACACTCATCCCAAATCAAATTCTCTCATGTTCCGTCAGCTCCATCGTTCACTTCAACTACAAGTTTAAAGGTTAGTTGAAAGGAACTCAAACACTCATCCCAAACTAAATTCCATCACGTTCCCTCACCTCAATCGTACACTTCAACTACAAGTTTAAAAGGTAGTTGAATGTAAAACACAAACACTCATCCCAACCCAAATTCTCTCATGTTCCGTCAACTCAATCGTTCACTTCAACTACAAGTTTAAAGGTTAATTGAAAGGAAAACACAAACACTCATCCCAAACCAAATTCTCTCATTTTCCGTCAACTCCATCGTTTACTTCAACTACAAGTTTAAAGGTTAGTTGAAAGGAAACCACAAACACTCAAATAGATGGTCAAATGAACACTGGAGCACAATATAGAAACAGGTTGTTTATTAATAAGCCGGTCCAAAGTTGGCTGAGTAAAAGTTACATAGCGTGAAGGTAATGATTGGATATTCCAAGAGGGTGAATGTGGTTTAAATGCATTAAAAAACAATGACCTTATTTCAGATAGTTCAATAAAACCAATATCGGTACTAATTTAATACTAAGAAAAATACTTCTTAGTAACATTTATTTTAGAGTGACAGGTTTAGATGATAAAAATGTACCTATCTAATTGAAAAAGTAATTCATACATTTCTTCTTAGGCTAAACTGTAATACTGTACAATTTAATATTCCAAACTATACTTTTAAACTTTTTTAACAAGCCACACAAACTAAACGTCTATTAACGTGGTTTTATCTTGACAGTAAGAATATCAAATAATAAATATACATTTAGATATGAAATATAAGAGAAAAGCATATTCGTACATTTTCGGAACACCCTGTATTTATCAAAACATTTTTTTCATGCCTTGTAGATAACTTTGGCAAACACCTTTAAAATGAGATATATACACATATTATATAACATATATAATCTTTCATATATAAAGAGGTCTACAATATATAAATAAATGGAGTAGGTCTATTAAGTACCTAAAAATACTTAATTTGACATAAGTTAACTACCGTTTATGGAAACAAATTCTACTTTTCTAAAAGGTCCGGTGGTAAAATAGCGAGATGACATATAAAAGACATTAAGCTCTATATTAAAGTCCGCTGATAACAGACGAAACCTGACCTGACAGAACAGTTGAAACGTTGTTGGCGTGTTTTAAGGACAGTATTTACCAGGAACATAAAGAAGTGGAAAAAGTAGAAATTTGTTAGATTCCTACTTATGTGAATTCATGTGGCGCCGTAAGAACATGGTTGAATATTTGTTTGACACCATCTGGAAGCACATCAATTTTTATTGGACTCCAGAACAATAAAGTGTGTATTGATATATTATGTATAAAGTTGGATAGGTTAAGAAATCTTCTGGGTACCACTGTTTTAGTGGCGATCATCTTCTTGAAAAGACCCACTAAATTAAATAAAACATTGCAGATTTAAATTCTGTATCTAATGGTATCAGCGCAGGTTCGTTTACGTTATCCTCCCACAAATGAATATCTTGTTAAATTAGATTTAGTTGGGAAGGTAAACAATATAGAACACCAAATATTGTTATTACAGACCAAATATATTAATTCTGGCAACTTTTCATGTTATCTTATCTATCAGGCAACCGTGTAGCGCAGGTCAGTTACCATCTGATCTTGATAGTGTGTGTGGCAAATCATGGTAATTTCCCAATAGTACGAGTAGTTTTATATTCGAACTCTATAATTTTCAGAAACTCATATTGGTTTTTTAAACTTAATAATTTCAGGAATCTATTTAGAAATACCTAACCTATTCGAGGAGTTTTTGGTACTTGCTCTAACTGAATCTATTCGTGGAGTTTTGGTTTGAAATTCGTGAAAACACACATAGGTTAGGTTAGGTTAGGTTATATATATATATATATATATATATATATATATATATATATATATATCCAATAAATAATTTACGAAATGTACACATGGAAAACAAAATTTTAATTGAGGGGGGAGGGAGATAATGGAAAAGATCCTTAGCTCCACCTCTCTAAGATGACAAATAGCGAAGTTATTGCCAAAACTACAATTTTGGTCATATCTGTCGTCAAGAAAGTGATATACGCAATTACAAGATTTAGAAAACCTGTTTTAAACAAATTTACCCTACTGGATAAGAACACTTGATATACTAATACAAAACATTTCCTACAAGGCACAAGAAACCAACTTTTTTCATTACATTTAGAGGATGACTTGTATTAAATTGTATGATGGACCTGGGTGAGTACCATGATGACGTCCATTGATTTTTTTATTATAATGGTTTGATTATTGCATCACTGAAGATGCCGTCATTGTCGTTGAAATGGGTTTGAGTTAATTACCTTGTGAGATATTGTTCAAGGTTTATTTGAAATAAGTTTTCTATTGTTTACGTAATAGTTTATGTTTTTTACTTTCAAACATACCTAGTATAGATAGAAAAATCCAAGGAAAGCATTGTAATCGCAAATAAATGTTATTATATACTGCAACTGACACTTCGTTCGTCCTTGATAACCAAAAAATATATAATAGTATTATACCTGGTTAGGCACCCTGTTATCTCTTCAACAGGTGAACCTAGGAAAACCAAACTCAGACAGGTAATATAAATGTACTCTATCGACATCTCACTCGATCGACATACCACTAGATCGACATCCCACTAGATCGACATCTCACTCGATCGACATACCACTAGATCGACATCCCACTAGATCGACATACCACTAGATCGACATCCCACTAGATCGACATCCCACTAGATCGACATCCCACTAGATCGACATCCCACTAGATCAACATCTAACTCGATCGACATCTCACTCCATCGACATCCCACTAGATCGACATCCCACCCCTAGATAGATATGCCACTAGATCGACATCTCACTCGCTCGACATCTCACTCGGTTGACATCCCACTAGATCGACATCCCACTCGATCGACATCCCACTAGATCGACATCAATCTAGATCGACATCCCACAAGATAGACATCTCACTAGATCGACATCCCACTACATAGACATCTCACTAGATCGGCGTCTGAATAATCGACATCTCACTAGATCGGCGTCCCACTAGATCGACATCCCACTAGATCGACATCTCACTCTATCGACATCCCACTCGATCGACATCCCACTAGATCGACATCCCTCTAGATCGACATCCCACAAGATAGACATCTCACTAGATCGACATCCCACTACATAGACATCTCACTAGATCGGCGTCTGAATAGATCGACATCTCACTAGATCGGCGTCCCACTAGATCGGCGTCCCACTAGATCGACATCCCACTAGATCGACATCTCACTCTATCGACATCCCACTCGATCGACATCCCACTAGATCGACATCCCTCTAGATCGACATCCCACAAGATAGACATCTCACTAGATCGACATCCCACTACATAGACATCTCACTAGATCGGCGTCTGAATAGATC